>JABMBT010032800.1:0-13764 GCA_018906895.1 Odontocolon sp. PSUC_FEM 10030002
TCTAATTATTTTTTATAAGTAGTAGAAATTCTGAAAAGTACGATAACTTTGGCTTTCACGTTGTAGTTTAACGAGTAATGAGGGGATTCCTGTCTTTACATTACTTATTCGTCACATCTATGTAAGGGACAAAGTTCAACTTGGGAAAATTAGTAACCATTACGCCATTCAACAGAATGTCGAGGAATTACGCTTCTTTGAAGCTTGCTCAGGGCGGTTGACTTTGAGTTTCTTCGTTTGATCATAATTATTTAAATAGTTGCATAGTAAGAAAGATTAACTTTCTGTTTTGGTTAAGCAGCTCATTACACCCCGTTTTATTATGTTTATATTATTTCTTTATCCCTTTAACAATTGAGTAAAACGACTACGCAATTTCGTTTATTCTATTTTCGATGCTTGTCACTCTAGAAACTCCTCATTGCTTGAAAAAATTTTGCGACTGCATAATAAAGTCGAAGCCTCCGGCATAATAGACACAAACCGGTGAAAGTAAAGCTTTAAATCGGACGAGTATATAGTTGCGACTTTTCTGGCCGAGCCCTCGACTCTTTCTTTCTGTATTTTTTTTCACTATCTCTCGGCATTGCAGCCGTCGCGATGAAAGAGTAGCCACTTGTATTTTGAGGTTGTAGTCCCTCGTGTTCATTAGCGGTATAAGTTTACTCTCCCTCTCTTGTGGCCTGGAGGACGATGAGAGCTGCCAGCTGCAGCTCTGCAGAAGCAAAATCAGAACCCGAGGATAGCGATGGTCGTAGAGTCAGTGATACAGCGTTATAGAAGTCGTGATGGTGTTGGACCTCGCTCGTCCTCCTCTGGAACGTGTTCATTCGCATTTCCACTGCACCTTTTCTCGCTTTCAACCCCTTTCATCCCTCAGTCTCTTTCTTGAACCGCTCGTAGCACGAACCATTTCAAACGTGGTCTTCCAACTAGAAAACTGAGCGAGAGACAGATAAATAATAGACCAAAGAAAAGGAGAAACGTAAGAATTCCAAAGATAGATGACAGAAGCGAGATAGAAATAGAGTGAATTCTTTAATAGGGTAGAAAACGAGCAGAGGAGGAGGAAGAAGAAGAAGAGAAGACGAAGAAGTAGAAGAAGATGAAGAAGACGACAAAGAAAAAGGAGAATCGGAGGAGAAATGGATATATGTCAAGGAATGGCGGCCGATTTCGCACTGTGACGATAGTGCAGCTGCTGCTGATGGCGATGGTGGTGGTTCAGGGGTAGTTCGATGGGGTCTGTAAGGGGGTTGGAGGGTGGTAGAGGGTTGCTCTGGCTGCTGGGTATGACGTCACGAGGCCGAGAGTTGCCCGGGCAACGAGTCGGTGCGGTGCTGGGACGCCGAGCGTCGCCACTGACGCTGTTCCGTAAAAATCAATTTGGACTTTGGCTAGGCTGCGTTCGCGTTGCTTAGCTTCTCGTATACCGTTGGTTCGTTCGTACTCACGTACTCACGTTCGGTAGCTCGACTGGCTGGTTGGCTCGGCTGACGCGCCGAGAAAGCTCGAAGCGGACAGACGCAGCACCAGCGGGAGCGGCGGCGCTACCACGCTTTTCCTAAAAAGAGACGCGGATAGATGGAACGTTAAGAAGATGCGAGAGAACGAGAGACAGGAATAGAGAGAACAAGGGACGCGTGGTGAGAGGAGTGGAAAGCCCGGCTCGAGAAAGCCCCCACCGAAAGCTCCGCCAGTCGCGAGTGACCGACTCATCGAGCGGGTTGACTCGTGCGCTTCAATTCCGTCGCAGCACCGCCGCCGTCGCCGCCGGTATCTATCGTGTTATCGTACTACTTACGAGGACGCCGAGGACGCCGACGACGACGACGAGGACGTCAAACTCGAACGAGCTCTTTTTTTTTTTTTTAATCCCGTCAACGCACGGGACACGTCGTGTGGAAAAAAGAAAACGAAAAAAACAGATCTTCGCACCTTATCTTCCGGTTGTTGCATTTTGAAGCTTTCTCTCGTTCCTTCGACCCTCTCTATTTTTATCAGCATCCGATGCGACTAGTGTAGCATCTTTGTTATTGTTGTTATACTATATTGAATGCATAATAACATACGCATCGCCTACCGGTGATTCGGCTCTTTTTTACTTTCTATCTTCTCGATATTATCATCTTTCTTTCTCTCCCCCTACCATACGATTCCTCCTCCACTACGGAAAAGCCGGGGAGGGGGAGGGGAAAAAGCTCGTTCGCCGGTTATCCCCTCTGCGCGAGGTCCAGCGGATTGGCAAACCGTACGAGACTCCCGGTCTCCGTTATCTCGCTCGGCGTATACAGAGACACGCGTTTTGTGCTTGCGTGCTCGTCCCAGCATCAGCCACAACTTACCAGTATAGCATCGGCGTTATTATAGTCGGCGCAGCTTTCGAGCTTCAGTGCGTGCGGGATTCTCACCCACGAACCAAGTGCGTGCGCCGGATCGACGGACCGTTTTCATCTCGACGAAACGAACGATTAGCCGGGCTCGTCGGTTGCGTCAAAGCGAGACAAGTGTCACGAGCTTTCGGATAATTCTTTAGGGAATTGGAGACAAGTACGAGTGAGGGATAAATATAGAGAGCTCTTGTGTGCAATTTTTTGTGTAAAGTCCGGCGAGTGAAGGGTCCGGAGAGAAAGTATGAACTGAGAAAGAATCTTATCGTACAACAATTTTTTTCGATCCGATCGATGATCAAACTTTTCGTTGGAGCTTTTCGTCAAAACGAAGAATATGTAGAAATCTCGGCGGTTGTGCGAAAGCGAAACAAGTCTCACGAGCTTTTGGACCATTCCTGGGAATTGGGAAGGAAAGACGAGCCAAGTATTAATATTCACAGATTTATTGTGCACAATTTTGTGCAATACGCGAGACAGGGAGAGGAATTATCAACTTAGAAGCGTATTCGAGCTTTTTGCTTCGAAAAATAGATAAAATAGTTCAGAGGGAACTGAGAGAATAAAGAGATAAAATAATGATAATAATTCGTCAATTTCACACGTAACGTCGATACAGAAGTGGATTTAATAAATTTCGATCAGGATAGCTCGGAATCACGTGACGGAAAACGAGTGATAAATAAAAGCGTGAAAGCCCGATTCACCCGAAAGCCTCGCTGTTCAGCGAGTTCCTGAGCGTGTGTTGTCCACCTCGTCGTCGCAATTTGCGCGACGAAAATTTCGCGAAAGCTCATCTGATCAAGGATTAGGTGGTGTGAAGGGGGGGGGGGCAGTGGTCACGGCGTGGATCTAATTCTGGCGAGGCCGCGTGTGCGACAGCTTAGTAGACAGAGAAACAGACAGATAAGCGAATGGATAGATAAACGAAAAGTATAGAGAAACAAAAGTGGAAACACGATGCTGTCGGCGAATCACGGTGTGCCAGGATCGACGTGTGTCGACGTCGGATCAGGAGTAACGATGAAAAAAGCGAAGACGGGGTGGAGGACGAGCCTCGCAATAACGATGACAACGACGACGATCAAGTGCGATCGAGCTAAGATTTTTCTGAGCTAAAGAAGAGAAGGAACTTGGAGACAGAAAGGTGAAAAGAGGAAAGGGAAAGCGAACGGATAAACAAAAATATAGGGATAAATATAAATTGTTAGAAGAGACGAGAACAATATTTGATAATGACGTAGCAACGGAAAGATTATTGAGAAGAAGAAAGTTTTGAGGAAGAAAGAAAACGGTAGAGGATAAGTAGGGAATGATAAGGAGTGAGGGAAGAAGAGTGTGAGAAAGTAGAAGGAGGGGGGAGAGAGAGGGAAGAGAAGGACAATAATCGTCGGGGCGATTATTGGCGACGTTGGAAAGTCCGGGAGGGTGGTCGCGCGTAAACGTAAAAGCGTAAGGTGAGTGTGCGCGGGGTGAGAAGGCGGTGGTGTTGTACATATATCGACGATGTCGGACTACGACGGCACGTTGCCAAGACACGATTGGCCGTTGGTCGAGCCGCGTGTGCGGTCCTCTCGTTCGCGCGAGGCCTCCGCGAGGTCGACCACGCCGGCGAGGTCGTGAACGTGAGATTTGATCAAAAAAAGAGCAAAAAGCAAAATAAGAAAGGGATACGACAGCTTCGAGAGTGGAAAAAGTGAGGGAGAAAGATAAACAAAGAAAGGAACTTGAGTTTTGGTGAGAATCGCCGGAGGGATGCCGACGAACTATGAAACAAGCGTCCTCAGCATACCAAGCACTGGACGCCGTCGTCGTCGTCGGCATAATCGCGCCAATTCTACTGATAGTAGAAGAGCCCCCGGTATAATCAGACATCAGACTGTTTATCGATTACCCGATTATATTCGTCGTGTCTCGTAAAACGTGACGATCGACTCTCCCTCTCTCTCTTTCTCATTTGGATCCGATTCAGCATTTTGATGGACTTTCGAATGATTGTGAAGACAGTGCTCGTGATGATGAGATTTGTTCGGGAACTCTATGGTTGCGCGAATCGTAACGTTAGATAAGACTCGACGGGATGACGTGCAGCAGTTCGGACAGTCTGCTGGATGATTTTCGGTAGAAACATTAATTAATAAATATTAAAGAAAGAGAAGGACACAGCGTATCGGAAGTAAAGTTCGTAAGGAAAGAAGGAGAAAAAAGGTGGAGGGTCGTTGATTGAAAAGGATCCGAGCGATATGAAGTCGAGGGATGGTAGGACAGAGTCAGAGGGCCGATAGAGGGGCCTCGGGCGGGTGGTGAAGCCAAGTTTCTTGTATAAGAAGTGCAGCGAAAGGCTGAAGGATCAATATTGATGAATTGAATCTGCATATAAAATTAATAGGCATTTGAGATGGCCTCCGTAGCAGCGTGGCTACCATTCGCGAGAGCGGCCGCGATCGGTTGGGTACCGATCGCTACACATCCGTTACCACCGCCACCGATACCGAAAGATCGTCGCAAAGCCGACGACGAAAAACTTCTGATAAACGTGAGCGGACGTCGATTCGAGACGTGGCGCAATACCCTTGAAAAATATCCCGATACGTTGCTTGGATCGAACGAGCGTGAATTCTTTTACGACGAGGACAGCAAAGAATATTTCTTCGACCGGGATCCCGATATATTCCGTCATATATTGAACTATTATCGTACTGGCAAGCTTCATTATCCGAAGCACGAATGCCTGACTAGTTACGACGAGGAACTCGCGTTCTTCGGCATACTGCCGGATGTTATTGGAGATTGTTGTTACGAAGACTACAGAGACCGAAAACGGGAGAACGCCGAGAGACTCATGGACGACAAGCTGAGCGAGAATGGCGATCAAAATTTACCACACCTCACCGACATCAGGCAGAAGATGTGGCGAGCCTTTCAGAATCCTCACATCTCCACCGCGGCTCTCGTATTTTATTATGTTACCGGTTTCTTCATAGCCGTTAGCGTATTGGCGAACGTGGTGGAGACTGTGCCATGTGGCAATCGTCCTGGACGCGCTGGAACGCTGTCCTGTGGCGAACGCTACAAGATCGTATTTTTCTGCCTCGATACAGCATGCGTCATGATATTTACGGCTGAGTATCTCCTAAGGTTGTACGCGGCTCCCAGCAGGTGCAAGTTCGCCAGATCCGTCATGTCGATAATCGACGTGGTAGCCATATTGCCCTACTACATTGGCCTGGGCATCACCGACAATGACGACGTCTCCGGCGCCTTCGTCACCCTCAGGGTATTCCGCGTCTTCCGTATATTCAAGTTCTCCCGACACTCCCAGGGTCTTAGGATCCTTGGTTATACACTCAAGTCGTGCGCTTCCGAGCTCGGCTTTCTCGTATTCTCCCTCGCTATGGCGATCATCATATTCGCGACTGTTATGTTCTACGCCGAGAAAAACGTCGACGGCACCAACTTTACATCGATTCCCGCTGCTTTCTGGTACACGATCGTCACGATGACCACATTGGGGTTAGTACCATTCAATCTTTATCAGAATGAAAAAATACCGCTGTTGGAAATTACTCGAGATAAAAGTTTCCAATAAAGAAACACTTTCGAGCTAACCAGGTTGTTCAATACTTGTTTTCAGTACACAGGTGTTTTCCTTATTATGCGATTAATTTCCAACAGCGAACTTTTACTGTGCTTGTGAGACTTATATAAGTCTATCTACTTTTATTAGTATAATATGTAACGTGAACTTTGCAATTAATTTTGTTACCTGCGAAACTTCCTGCATAGCGAACAAAAGTTAAATGATCATCTGTTTTAAGTAATTTTTTGCTTTTAATTATGATCGGCCAGAAGAGCTCAAATTCACTCGTTCTTCTATTTGAAAGCTGTCTTCTGATTGCCCAAATGTTGCTACAAATACGCTTTTGTTTGGGGAAGTCAGGTCTGCTGAGAGAACAGAATTAAAAGAAATATATTACATTGATACCTAAAGAATAACGAGAATCTTCACACCACTGCAGTGTAAAATTAGTTCCAGAGCAATTCGGATATTGAATAACAGATTATTATCGTGCACGCTACCTTAATAATATTTGGCTACGAACAGTCGAATTTCAGTAAATTTCTCTCTGGCTTTCTCTTCTTGCAATAATATATTGCCAGCAGTTCCCAAAATAGTTTTCCCAATTGTGATTAATATTTTGTTCGTTGAATAATTATTTAACAAAAGTTGAATGATAAATACTTCAAGGCAATTGACTGTGTTAATAATAGTCCGCGAATACTTGCTATCCGCTTGATCAGCATTGCTACGAAGTAGAGGATTAATCGTGATATCAGATGCGACCAGGATGATATTATGATTCACGCATTCGCTTCCGTCTGATTCTACCCGCGTTATACCCGTTTCGCGTCAAAATCTGCGCGTTAGAACATTAATAACGCGATTGGACGACCGAATATCCCCTCGTTGTACGTACTGCAATGCAGGGTAGTTTGTCAGCTCGGAAACACGTGTCCCGCATGGATTTTTTCTCTGGCGAGAGCGCTCACTCTGTATTAGTTGTACATATTCAACACATGCGAGTGGCAAGTACTGCGTCATATGTATAACTTTTTTTGCAATACGTCTTCTCAACGCGATTCTATCCCGGTTTTTTCTCTCTCACGTGGGTAAACTGAACGATAAATTGCCTTTTGTTACATATGTGATTGCCTATAGAGGCTTATAATGAAACAATGACAAAAATCACCGTCAGTTTACTGAGTGGAGGAATTGTATGAGCTACATCTAGGGTAAAGCTGTAGAATATGTTCCAGCGCGCTAAGATGGACTTACTTTAATCGCGTTATCTGAAGAAATTCAAACATGCCACTCTTATGCATTCTGACAATAGTGAGAGAATGCAGGTAATAAAGGTTCTGTCGCAATTTATGAATGTTGCTGGGATTTCCTGTTACGGCAATTTCCGTATCTTGCAAGATGAACCAAATAACTTTTTATGAAATTCCTATAAGTATTTCTGGCCTTTATAGAGGATATTTTATTCGAATGAAATCTACACCTGTAAATTCCAATTTAACATCCGAAGACAGGTGTTGTGTGCCGAAAAATTTTGGTGTCCCATATTCTTCGCTTTTATCCTATATTACAGCGTGGTAGGCAAATTTGTAGCAAATGAAATAGAATATTTCTAATAGATGTTTGGTTGATGCAAAAAGACTTTAATTACAATTCGTTGAATATTCCTCATTTTTCGTTTCAGTGGTTGAAAATGCCCGCATTTAATGTAGAATATGATACTCAATGACGAGAAACTCTATCGGTATGTTGGAGAAGAATGCAGCGAAAGGTGTACGAGTGAAAGATGAAATAAGAAAGTGAGACGTTAATTTTGAAGCGTGTCAGACTTGTAGCTCATATGTACCAACCACCCACACGTTATCTTTCTGTCGACTATTTTTACTCGTCGAATCTATGTCAATGATATTTTCGTTTCGTATTTGCACGGACAGCTGACAATCACGTCTGCAGCTCTTCTCTCACTTACTCACGCATTGCAGCAGCGGTTGTAATGCTACAAGTCTCCGGAAATAGTAATGTGTTCGTAGGACAGTGATTCTGAAAATCGATATGTCTCAGCTATCTTTTTCAGTTTCTTCGCTGTTCCTCACATTTATCATTGTCATCACAATACATTAATCACTTCCATTGTTGATAAAATGAGCCAATCTTAAAACAGCGACAGAATAATTGAAATGGCAATATTCGTATGATAAAGGAAACCTGATTATTTTTTCGGTGTTTTCTTCAAAAAAATTATAGTCTTTATCATAATAATCATTTGAAACCCAACCAATCAATAACTCGTGTTCGATAAATTATGCCTCATTTGGACTGAACAAAAAACTGAGACTTTTTGTCTCTCTGTGGAAAGAAAGGAGTGAATTAACCAATCTTTGCCCTGTTTACATTATTATTTTTCCTTGAAATTGCGTTCAACGAGACCCAACAATTTTCGTAAAGACATAAGTTTCTTTTCCTGTTCTTACTTCTTCACACGTGAAAGTCCAGTCGCCAGGATTTTACGAGTAAAATAGACGAGAAAACTGTAAGAGCTTGTGCTGGGTGCCAGGCACTTTACTCAGTCTGTGTCGGTCACTTCCTTGAAACTTTAATCGCAGGATCAACAGGTGCTGCTGTGCTAGTGGTTCGAACAGCCTGTACAGCTCCCTTCTGTTTCCCTCCCCTCTTTTACCACTTCCACTTTAAGCTTCGCCAATGAAATAGTTGCCTAGGCATTCTCGCGAACACAGTAGGCCAACACAAATAGTTTTAGGCATCGTTCATCCATTGAATTTTCGTACAGAAGTAACACGAGCACACAGGGGGATTCAGTTGCCTAGTTGCTGGGTAATGCATTCTCCAGACACGTCACGGGGTAGTTTATTTCTGTTACATGACGCAATTCGTTCGCGTCACTCTTCGATCGACACCCTTCGACCTATTATGCCATGGGTTCACATCCAGCACCTTCGTATCCGAGTACCCTGCACCAACGATATTTGGATACAAACTCACCCTAAATATGTTATAAGTTATGAATTATAAACGAATAAAACATCCATCCTTAAAGCTGTCCGTCATTCGATCTTACATTAACAGAAAGTGTTGGATTTTTTTTTCTAATATTTTGACTCCAAGCATTTCTTTGATTGCTCCACTTTCAATCAATGAAATATTTGAAATAGTTTATCAATCATACTTAAATTTATGGTCTAAAAATGCATTTGTTTTTAAACTTTTTAGAGGAAGATCCCAAGTCGTTTCTAACCCTTTAAATTAAAATATACAATTGTCCTTTACTCTTTATTCTTCCATTTTTGGTTAGAGATTTATTCATAAAAGTTATTCCAATGATCATAATTTTTTCTTTGACGTATGGCAATAAATGTCAGCACGAATGGAAATAATTGAAATAATTTATATTGTATAATTTTCACCTAGAGCTGGGTTCGTTCGTTTATGTACGATTTTATGCCGTAAACAGAGTGTAGTACTGTTATACTGAAGGGTTTGTATTCTATCGAGCGCGCTACCCTCTACGGACGTACAGAGTGGTATGTATATTACTAGAACTACACAGTATAAAGAACGGGTGTATGGCGCTTTGCCTCGCGCCTGTGTTGTTCGCTAAAAATAGTCGAGGGAGCATGGAAAGAGATAGAAAGCCTAGGGATGGTGAGATAGAATCATGAAGAAAAAGAGGGACAGTCTGTGGTAATGAAAATTATGGGGTAGAAATTTTATGAGCTCGCTTTGAATGAACCCAAACATTTTTTTTATTCCACTTTTCACACTCGCTCTTGTGTTACTACCCGGTTTTTTTCCATCTATGAATCTGTAGTTCATACAAGTCCAAGTGAACTTGTGCATCCAGTTTTCAAGTATTTTTAACGATTATCGGCCCATAACGTATATAAAATGCCTATTTGATGCTTCCATGTATAATATGGGATTGTATATTAAATACCAATTAATAATTATTATTAATAATAATTCTTGTACGACGTGGCTGCTAATTTATTTGTTTTGCGATAAAGAAATCATCTTACATTTTTTTGTTTTTTTTTTTTTTATTATGTAGGGACGGGCGAAGCCAATACTCCGGACGACGGAGAAAGTGAAAAAATTGATGAAAACGGAGCCACGGAAGGTTCTTCGGCAGTAACGGAAAATGATGTGGAAAACGAAGAAGCCAAGAAGAAGAAGAAGAAACGCAAGTCGCGCGGTAAAGGCGGAAAACAGCAGACCGATCCTCCTTCCGTTCCGATTTCTGAATTATTTCCCGATGGAAATTTCCCGGAAGGTCAAATAATGGAACATCCTTCGGCCGCCGGAGTCGACGATCGGACGGCTAAGGATCGTTTCTCCAGCGAGGAAGCTCGGGCTCTCGATAGAATGCAAACTGATATTTACAACGAGGCTCGACACGCGGCCGAAGCTCATCGCCAGACGAGGAAACATATTATGAACTGGGTTTGTTGCAACACGATTTTTTATCCTTTAACTTACGTCGCTTTATCGCGATATACGAAATGATCGTTAACGAGCGCATTTCCAGGTGAAACCCGGCATGACTATGATTGAAATCTGCAACGAGCTCGAAAATACCGCGAGAAAACTGATCGGAGAGGACGGTCTCAAGGCCGGTTTAGCTTTTCCAACCGGATGTTCGCGCAACCATTGCGCCGCTCATTATACACCGAATGCAGGCGACACCACCGTGCTCGGTTACGACGACGTCACGAAGATTGACTTTGGTACTCATATTAACGGACGTATCATTGACTGCGCGTTTACACTGACCTTCAATCCAAAGTACGACAAACTGATCGAAGCTGTTCGCGACGCAACGAACACCGGTATCAAAGCAGCCGGTATCGACGTTCAACTGTGCGACGTCGGCGCCGCGATTCAAGAAGTAATGGAATCGTACGAGGTGGAAATTGACGGAAAGAATTATCAAGTCAAATCTATACGTAATCTTAACGGGCATTCGATCGCTCCTTACCGCATTCACGCTGGTAAAACCGTGCCGATAGTAAGAGGCGGCGAAGCCACGAGAATGGAGGAAAATGAATTTTACGCTATAGAAACTTTCGGTTCCACCGGAAAGGGCATCGTTCATGACGACTCTGATTGTTCTCATTACATGAAGAGTTTCGACGCTGGTTACGTCCCACTTAGACTGCAGAGCAGCAAATCCCTTCTAAACACGATTAACAAGAATTTCAGTAAGTTTAGAAAGAATCGTCGATCGATCTTAAGATCGTAGGGCAAGAAACGTAATGTTTTCGGTACGAATTAGAAAAATAACCCATATTTTCTGTTTTTCTTCGTCTTCAGGTACGTTAGCTTTCTGTAAACGTTGGTTGGACCGCGCCGGTTGCACCAAGTATCAGATGGCTCTGAAGGATCTTTGCGACAAAGGTGCGGTCGAAGCTTATCCTCCGCTGGTCGATGTCAAAGGATGCTACACCGCCCAGTTCGAGCATACTCTCGTTTTACGTCCCAATTGCAAGGAAGTCATCTCGCGCGGTCAAGACTATTAAAGCAACTTTACCGAACGTACTGCGCAAAAAGTTAAAACCGTGCTTCACAGCCGACTTTACTGCCAAGGCGTTCTTCTCGTGCCAATCGACACTGTAATTTTTTCTTTTTTTTTACTCGTATTCGTACGAGATTTCCTTTACACAAATCTCGTGTTAGTCACGATTGGTACGCACGAGAAAATTTGATGCGTGACACTTTCAACGGGCTCTTCATTACGCGCGATCAAGCGCAAGAGAACGATTCGCAAACTATAGCTCTGGCATTATAGTCGATGAATTTTATACCCGCTAATTGTCTCATTCGAGCAAATATTTTTTTTTTCTTCACTATTTCGACAGAACCTTTTTTTGTTTTGCCAGCATGACCAAACGCATTTGCGCGGGAGGCATTTTTTTATGTATAATCGTTTTATTTCTTCTCCATATTGAATTCACAATTTTTTTTGTTTGTTTTTACCGTTATTTTTTTTTTCTTACTGATGAGCGAAGAAGACCTGAATGCTAATATTAATGTTGAATAAAATATATTTGGAATTTTTATTTTCTTACACCGAGAACCATTGTCCCAAGAGTAAAGAATAATTACAAGTATAAGGATAAGATCTTGATGATTTTTCTGCGACATTTATTTCAAAGTCATAGTAGATTTTATAATTAAGGAATGCGACGATCCATCGAAAAACTAATTACAATGTAAAGACAACGATCGTTAACGTAACTCAGTAAAATTAAATATAATCATCGAGTAATATGATACATACAAATAATAGTTCAATAGTGGAAGCGATTCACATCGTAAATGAAGAGCTATGTAGTAAATTCATTAAGGTTGTTGTGGGGCAAAGTGGTGGTAGGGATAGACAGTCAATGTACGAGAAAGACATCCGAGCGGTTGTGTCTCTTGCGCCCATTGACGAAATTTGATTTTGAGACGTTTTAATTCATACCCAAGTAGCATAAAGTTCCAAAAAGTCAAAGGATATCTATTTTGTATACGAAACGATAGTTTCGTATACCAAATAGATACTTTTGACGTTTTGCAACGTCGTGCTACTTGGATAATCAAGAAACGGTGCTGTGAACAATAATTTAAACATTTCCAGGAAATGTTTCCAAGTTTCGATATTTTTTCTATACATCGGTGCTGTGCAATATACTGAAATTTTACAGGAAGGTAAATAAAGGGATAATAGACGTTCTTGCAAAATTTGAGAACAACGGTAACATTTTGGGCCAGCCCCGCAACAACCTTAATCATTTAAATATTAATAGTAATACGGATTCGCTGGTGTTTAGGTACTGAGACTTTAAAGTGACCTGTTTTCCTTTCTCTACTACTTTCGTACAATAAGTTTAAACGTACCTACGTGGTCCCACGGTACAGGCCACTTCGATATCGAGCAATCGCAAAATCCCGCGAGCTCGATAATAATAATAATAATAATTTGTCGTTCTCTTACGATTTCGCGAAACGCGAGAGAGATTCACGGTTGAACATCGCGATAATATTTCACGCGATTAATCTATTAATAGAATGGAGTTAATCTTAACGAGATGCAAATATAAATTCTATGAACGTCGGGTGCGTCGTCCGCATAAATATTGGCCGAACTTACCGGCTCTTCGAGATACTGACTGAATACGACGCGAGTCCGGTACGAACGTCCATGTCCTATTATCTATAAACTTTATATACACAGTCGGGAACGTTTTGTATATAGAAACATGTCAAAATTATTTATCATCACGACGATTAGCGACCGGTTTCGCGTTTATCTTCTCTTGATTATTCTAGCAGAGTCTGTAACAACGGGTTTGAATAGACGATTAATAGAATTCTTCTTTACACGTACTTAATTACTGAGAATCCGTGTGAGTCCGTAATCTCGCTCTTGCAGTCACCAGAGGATTAGGTGCCTCGACGATTTGGGGTTGCTCCTGTTTAATTGAACAACAAAAAAAAAGCATTTTAACGAACGTGTCGTACAGGGAATCTTGCGAAATCTTGACACTCGGCGATAGAGATATGATTTTTATCTCATTTTATTTAATTTACTGACCGTGAGTTGAATTTGCTTCGCTCTCTGCTCGAGAGCTCTTTGCAAGGCCGTCCTTGGATCATCTTTGTACGTTTCTTCGCGATTTCTCTCGGCTTCCTTTCTCATCGCCGTTTCCCGCTGCTTCTCCAAAGCTCTTTGAAGCTCGCTCTTCTGATTGAGAACATTTTTTCCACTAAAATATATATAAATTTAAAAAATGA
>JABMBT010032911.1:0-13700 GCA_018906895.1 Odontocolon sp. PSUC_FEM 10030002
TATTTCCTATGTTTTAATCCAAAAAACACGATATTTGCATTATATGTTTAATCGAAGGGCATTGAAAAACCATTTCAGGCCGAAGGAGCTAAATGACGAAATATATTATTGCAGTACATAATTAAAGAAAAAAAAAACCAAATGTATTTGAAAAGTTTACGTGAAGTTTGTTTACGTGAAAATATTGCTAATGACTCGATGAGGTGGACATGCAACCCGTGTTAGGAAAACTCTCTGCCATTTGCACCTAATAGATAGCTCCTTACGAGAGTCTGGAGGAAAGAGAGGGCATCGCGTGTCGGTGCATCATGTGACTCGATGCACTGTGCTAAAGCTAAAGTGTAAGCGAGTGAGGTAGAAAAAGAAAGACCGGGGCAAGTATCCACACGCGAAGACGCGAACGACCCCACAAACTATAAAGCCCCGTTTTACTGCTCGTAAAGTCAATGAAGGCGGTCACGTTTGCCCTTCCCGGACCATTCGCGCACGACGGGCCTTCGTCGGCGTGTAGATCTGCTTCTGCTGGTTCTTCTGGTTTGCCCATCGTCCTCGTCAATATTACCACCTAGGTAGGCAATGAAATTATGAGCACCGTGTGGCACAGCCTATCCAGATCATCATCATACCCATCATCCACTCGAACCATTTCTAATCGAGTCAGAAACAACCGATAATACTGTAATCGAATTTTAAATTTCATTGCGTTATATTTAACAATCTTACGAAGTAATTACACTACTGGGTTTTGCTTAGTTACGGAAGCCAAGCGAATGTTCTTTTCAAAAAAATTTACCTGCAACAAAGAAGGGTCTCTGAAAAATGACCGTGACGTTACTGAGGTTTTTTTTCACTCGGTCCTTCACCAAAAACTTGGACGCAACGTGCGGTTCATGCGGGACTCTAACCCTTTTGGCATATTTCTGGTAAGAGACGAAGTAGAGCCGGGACGAGGGCTCCGTGTGCTGTGGCGAACAGTGGGTCCTCTGTCCTTCGTCCGATATTATACGACCGCGCGGCATAGAGATCATACTGGCAATGCTGTGCGCTGTTCTTGTCTCGCTCGCAGCAAGAAGCACATCTTTTTTTTTCCTTACCTCTTACCTCCTTTAGGCCAAATGGAAAAAGGAAGGCGATCTCGTTCGGTGTTAACCCTTCCGAGAGCCGCGAGCGGTTTCTTTATGGGTTTAAACGGGTATGGGAATATTTATGAGCCTTCGCGTGGAGGCGAGTTGCGTGCCTACGCACCGGTCTCTCAACCAAACCGCCAAACAGATTTTCAACTGGCCTTCTACACGAGAGCATTACACGGCTGTGACGATGACGACCACGTGAAGGCGAACACGAAATCCTTTTCACCAGGATCAAGGTTAATCTCGAAATTCTAGTCTGAAAAGTGGGAACCTATACATGCTTGATAATCCCATATCAGTTTTCTTTTCAACGTATATATTATTTCCGAACTCTCTCTCTGCCGACATTTAATACTATCCCCGCATTACAGACCCATTGAGTATATTCTGTATAATTATCTCATACCCAAAATGCAACCTCTTCGAAAAAATAATGCCTCGCCATTGGCCGCTTTGCATATGAACCGAGAGAACAACAAGAAGAAAACAAAAAGATAGCCAAGATCGTTGAAGTCCCGGGTATTCAGAATTAATATGGATGCCGGGAAGATGGTACGTTGAATGCGTCTGGAGGACCAAAGAGTATCGAGCTTGCATACAGGATGCCACTTGTTTTATTTTCTTCGCTCATTCTCATATGCGCATCGCGATTCGTTCAGCAAAGAAATTGCTGAATGCCCGCGGGGCTCCGATGCTGTTTCGAGAGTATCCCAACGTTACAACATGAACAAAGGGATCCACCTTCGCAACGTCGTCGAGTACGGGTCTTGTCCTCATCCTCCTCAGGTTGAGATAGCCAACCAAGGGAACCGGATACGTGTAAGCCTATGTGACTCCCTGAATAACCCGTTTGGGCCAATAGGCGTCTCCATATGTGCATTTCTTCGTGTGGATCTCTTGTATCAGCCTTCTCCGACGCCTACCAACACGACGTACCGGTTCTGGTCTCATACCGAATGTAATGCGAGATGCAGCGGAGTATAGGTGAATGCTCGCCTCCGGGGTACACGTCTCTGGTTCGGACTTGGTTCTCAGGGTTCCACGATGGTTCAATCAACCTCTATATGTCCATGGGGAATCGCAAATTCCACGTCCAATCGTTGAAGCAAATCCCATTATCGATTAAACCGGGAGTGAATGCCCGATAAGGAAATTCCGTCCAACAAGGACCTCCGTGTTGTGCGAATTCCCCGGACGAGGACACCCTTCAATTCCGTATTAAATTCAGCACTCTAACATGTGTACCTTCGTTAAAGATAATACAAGTCCTGTCTGTCTGTGTTTACCATCCAATAGATATTGTTATAATACAGAAGAGAAGTACCGCAGGAATTCTCCGACACATCGATAATGAACGATAAAGGCGACAAAGGCCAGCAGTAACCAAATCGAATATATATACGTGCTTTGAACCCCGTTATAGACCTTGTTTTTGAGAACATTTCGATAGGAGAGTATCGAAACGCTGGTCAGAAACTTTGAATCGCGGACCCTCTGCATTCCTACGAGAAATAAATAAATGGCAAAATATTTAAAGCCACGATCTGCAAGAGATTCTGCAGAGAACTTTGCACGTGTTCTCTTCTGCATGTTGTGAAAAACATACGAACTCGTTTCGCCTGGCTTATTTCCACTCAGCCGCAGCATGGGAACTTCTTACAAGTTACCATTTTGAATCTGCGGAGTGTCAATAAACTCTGGTTGTGATCGCAGCTCCGAGATCCTCAGATCTTTGCCGGCATGTTACGACCTCCCTAATATACAAGTATCTCCAGTCGGAGATCTTATTATAGATTCATTCCTGGAAAATGTTAAATTATCCGTGATAATAATCCTATGTATGCAAACCGTGTTCTTTGAAATCCAACAAGTTTGTCCACACCCAACAGATTGTCCTTGGTACGCACTCATTTATAGAGTTACGTAGACGCGATATTGTGTACAAGTTTACAATTTGACACTGAAATTCATCGAGACGAACCGTCAACATTAAAACGGCGACGTGAATGACGTTCGTACGTGGCAACGGAACGATTCACCCCGAACGATCGCTCGTCGCATCTCGGACGGGGGTTGTGCAGCTGAAATCGGTGAAGAGGAACGTCTGAAGCACGGATACCGATGGAGTCACCGCTGCTGAAGCTGATCCCGATCTTCCTCGTCGTAAAGCTTCGCGCGAGGGGTGCGAGACCAGAGCATCGTCGCACCGTTTACGACGGTCTCATAAAATTCCGTCGGACGACGCTGCTGATGTGTGCCTGCACACCCTCTCTGTTCCGCATAGGAAAGCAGAACAGAGGAACATGTATATGACGAATCTCGACGCGACGTCGTTGGCGGCGCGTGCTGTTCCCGGTGATGCCCGGAGCTTGCGAGTAGCATGAATGAAATTGTGTTGTATATCAGGATTGCCACTGGCCGTGACGCTGGTGATGCAGAGAAACGAGCGTGAGCAAGTGATGGAAAGAGAGAGAGAGAGCCGCACGGCCGATTACGCGAGCGGCCATTTTACGAGCGAAGCAAAGTATCCCCAGTTTAGACAGACGGTCCCCAGACAACGATTGCAGACGACCGTTCTCTCGCACATCACCATAGTGTACACCATAGTCACCAGGAGCGCGTCGGTACGCCCGATGACCCCGATGATGACATTGATGTGGCTAATAAAGCTGGGTATCCCGCCAGGTTTAGCACCGGAGCTCTCTTGGTGGTTCTCCGGTAACGCGGCAATACCTCTATACCATCAAAGGCATCGTCTGCTTTACTTGCTCAGTTGCTTCGATGTGTGTTGTGTACTCGAGGTTTCATTCACAAAACTAGAGACGAACCTGCAGTACCGATCAAATGAATAAATTGTACGTGTTTAAGCTGGGGTAGGATAACGAGGGTCTCTAAAACGATCTTGAGAAGATAAAGATAATGATGATGAAGTTGATGATGATGATACTCGGAAATACGAGGGAGCGAGACGGCCGTGTACGTATTTAGCGTATTGAATTAATGAACACACTCACGAGTCATCCGAGGGATGACACCTTGAGGGAGTTGAACTTTGTAGCAACGCAATATCCACCATGTATCATGTGTGCAGTTAGGGGTGTATGTAACATACATTATCCGTAAGTATGCGTAGGCTCGTTATCGAAAGGTGTAAACAATATATAAACCCAAGAGACGCGTCCTGTGCACACTAGCGCGAGTGAGTAAGTGAGTCCCAAGACGAAGTAACCCATATCTGCCCTCTTGTTGGTGGCACCCCCCAAATGAAGCTAAACGTTCGGTTTTATGACCACCAATAAAGTTTTAAGTGTTAGTAAAACGGAGACCAGGGCAGTCGGCCAGCCGAGAAGCGTGCGAGACACGGTTGACGTGTCCGAGACTTCGAGACGAAGACGAGACCAAGACAAATATATATAGTAAGACACGAAGGAAGCGTATCAAAACCTCCGTGTGCTCCTGGTCATGATGAACGTGCCGGACGTCTGCTGCTGGATTCAAGACTACCATTCGCTATCGTCGGAGTAGCCACATGCTTCACCTTTAGCATGTGGAGAGTGTAGAAAATTGAGGAGGCGAAGAGACAGGGTTCACTACGAAGACGACTCTTGTTTTTATGTACCGAATACACCATTATAGGTGGTAATCTATGTCAAGGTCGCGCATGCCAGAATGTGGTGCTCGACGTATGACCGCGAGACGTGGTTGTAACGTACACATTGCGTAATGATGATCGTAAAAGGGGAACGAGCGAGAGTTGGCGCACGCTCCTCTTTCGCGGATATATACGAGGCCATTTTGAGCTTACATGTTGCTTGTAGTTATACCATTTGTGATGTTTGTACGCATAGTTCGTGTTTCGCGAGGTCATGACGAGGTAGAATATGAAAAGTGGGCGAAAAATTGGGTGATTTCTAGGCGGGTCATGAGTAGGAGGATATTCTCAAAATCGCTTGCAGTAGCTTATGAATGATTTATGACGAATGGTATGGATATTTAGCGTCGTAGACACGTCAATTTAGATCTGCCGAGGTTGATGCAAAATTTAACAGCTTTGTTCTCCTTTCGTCGTGCTGATCATACAGAACGATTAACGTCGGGTCCAGCAGACTGCGGTCAGGTTGATGATGATCATATCGCTCAAAGTATCCTCCAGTATGAGGTATCCGTGGTGATGGTGCTTGGCGCGTGCTCCGCTGTCGTCCAGCAGAGACACGACGCGTCACTCTTGGGATCGTCGGGTTCGCGGGAGGCCGCGACCTGCCCCAATCGCAGCAGACGAGAGCGCGCGTAAAGGCAAGGCAATATAAACGAACGTTTACAGGCTCGTTACATTTTTATGGGCTCAACGCCACTACTACGCCACTACGCGCGCCGGCCATCAACGGAATGCCGTAAACCATCAACCCAGAGAAAGAGAGAGAGAGAGAGAGACTTTCTTGCCTTCCTTACCCCGCTTGCAGGAAGGCCAGGAAGGCTGCCTTTTGCAGCAAGAGCCCCTCTCGTCTCGTCATTCCTTCCCCCTATGTCCCCCGCCTCTTTGTCCTTGTCGTCGTTCTAGAATAGCGAGCGTCCACGTCACACCAGCAGCCCCTCTATCAGTCGCGTGGCATTTACGCGCGACTTCCGGTCTGACGTCACAAAGTGGTCCCGGTAGTAGCTGTAGCTGTTGCACCGTTGTAGACCACCGCTCGACGTTACGTCACTTTATTGGTCGTGATCATAAAAATTTTTACGCGGACCTCGACTGCGTGCCTGCTCGTTCGTAACAACCTTCGACGATGCTCTCTGGTGGCGCGCCTCCTCCTCATCTCCCGCGCGAAACGACGTCTCGCCGGGCCGCCTGCCTGCCATCCGAGATTTATTCCTGGCGCTTCCTACACACTATACTCGACGTTTTCTCTCTCTTATATAGACTCGTTTATTTAGAAACGGCTGCCTGAGTTTCAGGTCATAAAAGGTGCCTGGTATGTCTGGTTCCATTTAGGACTGGAAGATTCACTGGGTCAAATTCATGGGTTATATAAAAACACTTGATTAGTGCGAATTAGGTAATTCAATCATTTTGGAATACGAGCAACGTTAAAGACCTTTACGTATGACGATACATTTTTAAATATTTCGCGATGCTGTACGAAGGGGTTGCATTTTTGAATCAGGTTTAAGTTTTTGTAAATTTTGACATACCACACGCCGAATCGATTTGGAAATATATTTTTGCATTATTTAAAATCACATGGGCAATATCCATATTTTGTTCAAAACAATGCCGAGACCAAAGAATAGGGAGAAAGAGGGTGGTTTCAGCGATCCATATAGGTAAAAAAAGATGGCCGTCGCTCCGCCCCGTGCTATCATTTTTGAATCTCTGCGCCCTCTGGATGACACACCTCCGCAAAGTCATTGGTGCGCTGGTCGGCCATCATTTACCTCATTATGCAAACCATGATGGCTTCCATGATGGCCGACTCGTATTCAGCCAATCGGAAGACCGCCAGTGGCGGCCATTGTAAAATGGGAAGGTCCTGCGCTCTGGCGGGAAACTTCTGTCTTCTCTTGATCATCAGCTTCGCCTCTTGTCCGGAAGATGTCTCTGGGACTGACAACCGGGTTCTAAGGTTCTCCGTTTAAAAATTCCTCTCTTCGGTTCTGCAACCAGGCAAGACGTTGCTGCTGGTGTCAATTTTATGCATTTTTTCCAAAATTATCTTACTATTCAAGGTGCGTGAAAACAATCAACGAATTATTAGACCATCACTACCCAAAGTACTGTGGCTCGACACACGATATCCGTGACGCAAGTTCATCAAATTTGATCACTGATTGACAATCGTGATCCCTAGTAAGGGAGAGTGGGGCAAAAAGAGCCATCTCCTTAAAAAAATACAACGGGGTAAAATCAAGAGCTTCAACGGTGCTTTTCGAAATCGTGATAGCCCCGATCTTGCCCCGCATTCTGGTTTTCCTCGCATCTACATTTTTTAAGCAATGGTTCATTTTGCCCCGGCGTTCCGTTTTGCCCCACCTTCCTCTAAATATGCAACTGACTAATTGAAAAACACATCCATACAGAATTTCCACCTATGCTGTTCCAAACAATATCGAGTTTTTAACCAATTTCTTAAATCCTATCTGCACGTTTCATCTGATGCATTTTACAATGTTATCTAAAGTGTCGAACAGATATTGCGGAATTTAGCAAATCTTACAATACGTGGAAAAGGCGTTCGGAAGAAATATCATAGATTCCGACTGGAATTGTTCCTGCTTAAGTTCTGGAACCAAACCTGCATGTGCGAATACCTACATACCTACCACTCACATAGCTGCAATACCTTAGAAACGTACATAGGTACGGTTTAGGTATCACATAGCTATGCACATTGGAGACCAGATATGTATGTGCCCGGATACATAGCTACCCTTCGCTGGGCACGACCCTCCTATGTACGTAATTTCAGGACTCGTGAGCCCATACTTGGAGTGCGCAGGCAAGGGGGGAATATATAACAGCGAAACGCGGAGGTCCCATACCGACGCGGGTTCGCCTATCGTCCGGACACGCAGTCCCGGAGCCACCAGATTGGTAATTTAGAGAAGACGTCCCCGGGAACTGCCGCGTCCAAAGGGATCTCCCGTGGTTGGTAGGACCAGCATGCGGCTGCTGCGGCTGCTGCTGCTGCTGGCTGTGCGCCCGGGGCACGCGATATAAACTTGTCGTTTCTTCTTGGCAGCAGTCTCTGCATTCGCTCGCCTTCCCATTCCCTCCACCGCGTTTCCCCCGTGGGATTTGCATCCCTTTATTTCCTCTTATTTTACCGTCCACTTTTGCCTAGTTCACTCCCTTCCCACCCCTTTAGACGTCTCTTGGTTCTCTATTTCCACGACGCGGATACATTCTTACCAAAAACGGAACAAATATAGTAGAAAAAAAAAGTGAAGTTGAAATGAAACAAAGAAAAGGAGAAAAATACATAAAGTAGCGAAGGAAAGGGAATGGAGAAGTTTTAATAAAATCACCGTTGACGACCCACCGGACCATCAAACTATAAGATTTTCATTTTATTACGCTAAACACAAAACTGGTTTCTTAGATTCTTACCGGAATGAGATAAAATTTAAATATAGTATACCTGTTGCTCGAGTAATTCACCTTTCTCTGATATAAAGTACAACTTCTCGCCAATTATATACTCCACAAAGGAAAATCAAATACGCTCATGCATCGAGTATGACGCGTCGTGTAACGATGGGTCCAGTCGGTGGTTCAGATTTTATTTCACGAGCATGTACTTGCGAGTACGTGGAGGAGTCGCACGGGGGTTGAAGGCAGACCCAGTCTCGTGTACGATGGACGATTTGTCTCCTTTGCGTCGCGGGCCAGCCCGCGCACTCGTCGGCTTGACACGTAACTCGATACCTACTATACCCGCGCGTCTCGTTTACGACGTCATAAAATTACCGAGTTGATGCTTTAAACTGGAATAAAACGATTGCGGCTAGAGTCGAGCCTGCCAGCTATCTAACTTGCATGTTGTACCGAGAGTAGAATAATCCTCTTCGTTCGATCGTCGTCGAGCATCAACTATACAGTTCTCCCATTTTCTCGTCTCGTTATTTTGCAGACCACTTGACAATTAGTGCATTTGGCGAGCATCTCTTAACAATTCTCGCATTCGTATGCAGAGAATCCTACAAAAAGTTACCATCTGCTGGCACTTTACCAATTTTCTTACATCACCCGGCTACATAAAAGTTCGAAACTCTAAGGCTGGCCGATTATTAAGAAATGTACACCGTACAGAACGCGTGAATATTCTATTCGTAATTCCTTCATTCTTCAGCCGTTTTGTTAATTCCGTTCCGAATAATTACGAGGGAAACGAAGAAACTTGAACCAGCGAGACGCAATCAAACGTGTTATTATAATAATCGTCGTAGGAATGATTGAGATGCAATGCTACTGGACGTCAAGAAGCTTTCTCTTCATACAGAATCTCCCGATAAGTACGAGGCTTCTATGGGATTTTCTAAATGTACGATCATCGCTGTATAAAATACCTGAATGTAGTCTTTATAAGCAAACGCGCTGTTTTCTCAGGAAAAAATGTCATGACGTTTGAAAAGTTACGACCGGCTCGACCGATTCCACAGAAATCGATCATTCGTCATTGATTTTTTCACGACGTCCATAGCACTTGCGTTGCATAATAAATCGGCGCAGTCCTTCTAAATTAACTATAATCACTGAGGATCAATTAGAGTTTGCTTCAATAATAATAAGCCATCGAGTTTAAAATTGCACTCGAAGATTATCGTAATAATTTAAATGGAACCTTCGTTCGGTTCATGCTGCGTTTTAATATTTCTTGGCAATGCGGTTAAGATTCATTAATGGCGTTCCAAAGAGTAACAAACGAGAACGAGAGCTCGATTCGATACCAACCGACCGAGATCGCAATAGCTCCGTCGTTTTTTGTATCCGGGTTCATTGACGATGCTCGGAACCTGATTCTCAAGAACCTATTCGCCTAAATAAATTATACGTAGTCGAGTGGAGAAGCAATCATATAATCTCCATCGCATCCAATTCAAGTCGGTACATTGTACGGGATTATCGTCGAAATAAGAAAGAAGAGAAACGTTCTTGCCTCGAAGCGATCATCGTCATCGTCATCATCGTCATCGTAGTGGTCCGCGAATACACGTCCATACATAACGAGAAGAACGAGAAGAGGCAGTCGCGTTCGCAGATAGCAGAGTGGAAGTTGATTCGCGCGTTCCGATCTTGTGTCCGCGAATTCTCAGCTCGCTCCAAGATAAGACCGGGAAGTCTCGATGGTCGTTTTTAAACCGGATGATTCGCCATTTCGCGCTTTGATTATTTTCTCCGTCCTCTTACATTGCTCGTCGAATGAGCAAAGCTGCTAAGTGGGAGGCGCGGATGTAAATGATTCGTAGTAGGCGAAGCTGATTTCTCTGCTTCTCTTCAGCTTGCTTCTCCGGCAGTTGGTATGCGCTTGCGCGATTGCATTAACCGGATTACGCGCGAAGAATCTTTGAGAAATTTCTCTTAAGCGAAGCTCTCGTAAATGCCGGACTCGTCTCGTTTACGTTCTATTAATAGAACTGGCGTACATGCATAGCGAATACTGTATACGTGAATGTCGTCCACTTGTTCGGTTCAGCTTCACGCTCATTGACTCGTCCAGTTACGAATCCTCCATCGCTGATTCTGCAAGAGGAAACTATGTATTAAAGGTGGTACTTGGTTATTGCGATGGATGTTTCATATGCAATATCTATTATTATTCGTACCGGGATATAACAATAACGCGTTCAGATCCATCTGCAACATAGAACGAAGTTTGCGAATCATCCAAAAGTTTCTTCTGCAAGGCCCACGACGACTACATCGCCGAGCAGCCGTCTTCCATTATCGTAACTCATACTCTAGTCTGGGTCCCGGAGAATATACCACCACGAGTACTCTCGGACTCTTGTTTCTTCGAGCAAATATTTACTGGTTGAAGTTGGCCCACGTGTACTTGGTACCTTTTTTCTCTCAGTGCATACTTCGCCAGCACGCATTCGCTGCTGAAAAGGAAGCATATGACTGAAGAGGAATCATCAAACGATGATGCTGCGACTCAAACAGCAAAACTTCATTACACTATAAGTAAGGATATTAATGCTTTGTTCATAGACGATTTCGTGGGATGCAATTGCAAGTTTCTCTCTGGTGAATTTGTTCGCCACTTGCAGGAAAACATTGTAAAGAGTTATAGAACAAACAGAGAAGGAAAGCCAACTCTTTTACGATGACTGAAAATGAGCAAGCGAGCCAAACACAACCCGAGGGATTTCTGCAAGATTTAATGCGCATCATTCCGCATGGTTTTGCGAATGTGTAGGTGCGACGCTATATCGTTGACTTGCCCATACTTAATAAACCTAAGATTTGTTCTTCAGGCAATGTTTTCTTGAACGTCTCTATGTCTATATACCGGTATAACAAATTGTGCATTATTTTCAGCTTCTGAATTCCGGTCGCTAAATACATACTGAGTTTGTTCGGTGTTCTTCCAAGCTGGTTTATAATCAGATAGACACAGCGAAAGGAAAAGTGGCTTTGATGATTTGCTGTACAGGTCGTCGATTGTCTGCTTTCTTCATCCTATTCTTCTTTATGGTCCGACGGTGAATTACACCTTGTGCATGAATCCTTAACAAACAGAATAATCAACGTCGATCATCATCGATTTAATTAACAAAGATGTGCCGACTTTTCTCAGCGTGTCACTCAACGACGTATGCATTCTCACTCTGTGAAGATAATCGCGTGAATGGTGGAGTGAACGGCGAATTATACTGCTCCGACGACTGCGTGCTAAAAGATTCGTCTGCTTAAAGAAATTTTACGCTATCTTTGATATATCCATCCATATGGATGGATATATAGATATATATATATCGCTTTAACCGTCGATAGCACATACGGTACTCGAGTACATCGTGAAGTCTTTTACGACCTTACGAGAGGAAGAGCGCATGAGGCCTCCTGGGTACTCTGAGAAACTCGAAATCGTTTCGCTAATGGAACGCAACTCGATAAGCTTGCGTATTCTTATTCGATAATTCGATATAGTTCATAGGTGGATAATAAAATACCAGATATCTTTCCTCTCAGCCACATGCGGAGCAGAACGCGCTTTCGCAGTACATATATTCACGATTTTCTGATGGTACCGAATGAGAAAAGCACTTATCTGTATATCTGAAGTGAAAAAAAATCGGAATGAGTCTGTATGATGGAATTAGGAAAATCAACAGTTGAAGAAACTACGGTGATAATTGTAATAGTCGAAAATATAAAATCACTCGAAATGTGAATCGGCCTCTTGAATCGCAATAACGATAATTCTGAATTATATTGGTAATCCATTCCGGGCAATGAATTGTAACAATTACTAACTTCATGCATACGACTCACCCTACTTGCCCGTTATCATACTACTTTACATTTGAGAAGTAAATAAAAGTAATTTTTTTAGTACAGGGACAGATTTTTTTTGTAAAAAGTACCTATCCAGTTAGATATACGTGTAGCATTTTTTTCTGTCCTGTTATTTCTGTAAAGAAGATTTAGTACAAATTAACAGCTGAATGATAATTTTCAATGTTCGAAATTTTCATCATTAAGGTAATTTATCCCTTAAGGATATTTTGTTCGAAACTGATTTTTCTTCGACTGTATTGAAACTGAGCTAATTTGTAGATGAAAATATGCCAAATGTTTAACAATTTTTGTCAAAATTATTAACGGTCTAGTTTTCCAGCAATGTCTGCTGACAGTTATGGAGTTTCACGAAGAAATTCGAAGGAACCGGCCCACGCCGATACAAAGTACCGATTTTCTCCGCAAATTTGTTTTTAATCAGAATGAAAATTTAACAGACCGGAAGTCATACTTTAAGAAGGATTGTGTTCAATTTTGAACACGATTGACGGTTTAGTCTTTGAGATTTATCGAACAAACGAAAGTCATTTGGCGTCTGTCTCTTTCTAACTCAGTCACGCGGTGGACGGTTTCTCTCTCGCACACTGACTCACGCATTCAGGGCAGTTCTCTTTCTCCCGTATCCCTCCTGCAGTTTTGTGCCAAACATCTTTAGCAGACAATGATTTTTCATGAAGTCCCAAAATGCTACAGGATTACCTCTCCATTATGTATTATTTTCTCTGCGTGTACCAGCCTTTTTTTATACAAGATTCAGATATACATAAAATAACCAAGATTTGAAAGATGTAGTATAAAAAAGAGCAACATTCCGTTGTAATTAGGTACATTGACCGTAGTATTTTGTAGCGAATATCATCGAAATTCCTGCAGAACGCAAAAGCAAGTAAAAAATGAATGACATCATGTTGGAGTAAATTATAATCAGATAATAACTACTTAAATTTCCAATTCATTTTTCTCCGTGAATATCCGCAGTTGCAAGGCAATTCAAGCTTGTCCGGTGCCAAAATTTCTGTGGCAATGAGCAAGTATAGAAGCAGCAGAAGCAGCAAAAGAGAGTAGCGCAGGGACCAGCAGTCTCGCGTCGGGGTGTCGACCGGAGGGTCGTATCGATCGCTGGAGAGAGCCGGCAGTGAGCGCTCGATGCGGAGGTCCAGGGCAAAGAGAGAGAGAGAGAGGGGTTGATACAGGGGATGAATCCAACGAGGGAGTGTTCGCAGAGGGATGAAAACCGGAGTGGAGAGACCCGGAGGAACCAGCAGCAGCAGCAGCAGCAGCAACGGTGGCGCCCCGGGGCGAGTCTGTTGGCTCTGACGCTTTGTTGGCTGGTGTGCTGCCAAATCGACCTGCGTCGAAGCGTCTACCGTCTGCCTAAACCGCACACACGAAACCTACCCCCTACCTACCCTAACGCGAGCTCCATTTCGCCTCGGATAGCGAGATGGAGGTGCGCAGAGAGACCATCAGAGCCAAGAGAGAAAGTCGAAAGGGGTGAGATTGAAGCGAGGGTGAAGCATGAACGAAGATACAAGTGTATGTACATATATATA
>JABMBT010032912.1:0-21849 GCA_018906895.1 Odontocolon sp. PSUC_FEM 10030002
CCGGCGGTAATTCACTAATATCGTATGGTGGTTCGACAATCCATCGGAACGTACGGCTCGGTTGGAGCACATCGCAGACTGCTACTTCTTGGTATGCGGAAAATTTCCCGAAAACAATTTCCCGAATACAATTTCCCGAAAACAGTTTCTCGAAAAGAAAATTTCCCGAAAGGAACATTTTCCGAAAACAATTTTTCGAATGGACAACCATGACTGAATTAGTTAAGAAAGAAAAAAAACAAGCCTGTCCCGTTTGACCCCAGGGGGTCAAAACGTTCCTATTCCTGCGGTGACATCTAGAATCTTTCCCAGGGTGGGCTCGATTACCATTCCGGATTTGACCATCAACATAGCCAGAACATCCCACCCGGTTATCGTTCTCTCCACAGTGCCCACACAGTGAACGCATGGGATGAAATGTATCGGAACGATTTATGCACCTGACTCGACGCCGTTCTCACGCCCGACTCTTGCACGCATGACCACCCCCGTAACCCGTTTCCTCTCTCGTTCACGCGAGGGTTTGAGGGTTTCAGGCCTACCCTGAAACATGAAATCACCCCTTTTCGAATATAGTAGTTTACTATAAATATACATATGTCTATATATACACATTCGCACAATCCTCTTCCTCGAAAAGCCATATTATCGATCCCTTTTGGCAACGACAAACAAAATTATGACGGTAGCAGTAGAGCTCTCGAAACGGTGGGGTATATACTGGACAACCAGACCGAACGATCGTTTCGATGATTTGTCGCTACGAACAACAACTTTCGCACTTTTTCCTTTTCGGTTTCTATGACGTAAACGAGAGGGACGAGGATTTTCGACGAGGGACATGCAAAATTGATGATATAGCTGGTGTGACTAACTGCCGATAGTTTATCAAATATTGTCATCTTTCTCCTCAGAATATGGCTTTTCAAGAATTATTATTATTAGTTTCTGCATTGCTTGAAAAAAAAAGGGGAGATCTGTAATTATTCGTTGTAAAGATTGACATTTATTACCATCAAGATTGATAAGAGATAATTGGAAGGATAACCGATAGAAAAATCAAAACGCTTTTGATAACGTCAGTTTTTTTTATTGTTTACTGCAATGTGAACCTACAAAAGCAGCGCAATAACACTGTAACTCGCAATGAACTGTTTCGATGATGGAAAGTATGTAGCTGGTCTTTATCTACTCCAACATAACAGTATATAGCCTCGATACCCGTTCAGCATCACAAATCACGGAAGGAGCTTGGAATAACGGTGGTGGGTTTCGCGCTCGCGACTCTCAATGCGTCCATCGAATGGAATTGGTCGAACGACCATTGAGATAAGGAAGATGAACCGCCTTGACCGTCTCCGCTACGAGTTGGGAATCCTTTCCTAAAGCTCGCTTTGGAAATTCACCCGTTTCCAGGATCTTCCAGCGACGTAGAGAGAATAAGAGAGAGAAAGGTTGTAAAATGGTGGAAAGTGGCGAACCAGGAAGGGGTAAAAAAAAAAGACGTGGAACGTTGGGGTGGAAAGCCTTTGCGGTTTTCCAGGGTTAACCCTTCCTAGAAAATTAGGTTCTCCTACTACGTTTTCCGTCCACCTTCCTAGGGTGCTCTATCGTCCCTTCTTTTTCATCGGATTCGTTCTTTTGATCCGGTGGCGAGACGCAGCACATTATCGCACGGATCAATCTTCCCTTCTTCTTCCTCTTCTTCTTCTTCTACTTGCTTCTCTTCACCACCAACATCCCTCCATTGCTGCGGAGTTGTGGATCCCTCGGTTGGGATCCTCGAGGGTGAATAGAAGATAGAAAGCTAGAGCTGAGCCTCGTCTGTTGGAAGTGAGACTGAAAGATCGAAGGATAAGAAGAGGAAAAAAAAGAGAAGAAAAAATCCGAAGACATCTTTGAACCTCGTCGTCTGATAAATTCATTCCATCTCGACGAGAGATTTTACATTCCAGTCCTGAATGTATATCGACCAATAGATAATCCTGTAGATAAGAATTTATAGTATGTACAGTAAATTCCCAAGAGTGAAAAATGTCCTATATTTATTTAGGCTGTCGGTCATGTTTTTCGAACCAGCAAATATTTGTTTGTGGCTTCACGAATATCGGTAACAGATTCGACAAATATGAACTGTGATTGGCAACTGGCTGACGTTTCTCCACTGGACTTTGCTCCATTCTTTTATTTTTATGCGGAGAGACATTTTTAGTAAAAAAAAAAGTCAGGCAAATTGTACAATTTTTTCAACCAAAATGTATAGAAGTAAAATTTATTTGAAAGCATCGTAAAATTTCATGACTTTTTTAAAACGATTTTCGAACACCAAATAGCGGTGTAACTTTTACTACAAATTTCTCTCCGTGTATAAACGAATTTAAATTGCTCCATGAAAAAGCTCCAATATCCTTGCAATACGGAAAAAGAGATGTAGATTCAGAGATGTAACAGCATCTGGAATGAGTACCAACAAATCTACGAATGATCCCTGGATATGCATTATTATACCTCGTCCTGCCAAACGTAATCGGACTAAGCCAACTGTAGTTAGGTTATACACTTAATCCTCTGCATAAATACCATTTAACATTCTCTCTGTCTCTCTCTCTCTCTAAAACTATCTCGTTGCAACACATTACTCTCGCGAATACTCCGTGCGATATGGAACACGCGTATTCTCATAAATCTCTCAGCCTCCTCCAGCGAATAGAAATGAAAACCGTCGAGAGTGGCCGCATCCGAGTTTGGACGACCGAAATTGTAAGAGCGAACGAGAAAACCAACATCTCACCCGATAAATTTGGAAACCATGCGCGTACACTTTGCACTCCAATTACTCTATTCAAACAAATTTCAAGCGTTATAACCTCAGCGATGTATAAGTGACACACACACACACACACACACACACGCATCTATACGTGCCATCCAAACACATGACATTACGTTGAACTACGAATTATGCCAGAATTCCCAGGGGCATCCTCTTCCACGTGATACCCAAAATCCTCGGAAAGTCGGTAGTCGCACTAAAATGATTTTATTATCAAGATTTCGCAATTATAACTGGATATCCGGAATAATTCGTTCTGTGACCCGAGAGACACCAACACTTGCTCATCAGAGGAATACGAGCCCGTACAGTTTTCCCGGCTAATCGTCCAGAGGGTTCTCTTTCCTCTTCGTCCTCTTCACTCCTATCTCAATCCTCATCCTCTTTCGCTCATATCAGCAATCCCCCAAATTGTTATCACCCACGCGGTTCGCGGTTTCCCGGTCTTCCACAGGTACTATAATATAACGAGAACGCCACTCTTCCTCCTTCTATCTCTCTAATCCAATTCTGGTTTCTATATATACGAATGAAGAGGGTTGAAAGATGATCCGGTTTCATGACCATGATAGAGACAACGACAGAGCGATAGAGAAATTCTCAACGTTTCATGCTTTATGCATCGAGACTTGAAATTCTAATTCTTGATATCTCTGCTGATGCTTTCCATTGTGCGAGTATCCACACACCTGATTTGGGTTAGTACACTCACAAAATTTCCAGCAGTTCTGGCATCTATAAAATGCCAACTATCAATAGTCCATGTGACCGTTCTTACATCAACTGTTAAATAGTTACAATTGTTATTTAAATATTAATCATTTAATCAATTTACCTGATAAGAATGGTCGTTTTTAGTGATTGGCATTGCGATACTGCTAAAGCTTTCAAAAAAATCGGTTACAGGCAGGTTAACCTCCTGTCCCGTTTTACCCCATTTTCCTCTATTATTCTATATTTACAGAGACGAATTGCGAAAGGGAGAGAGAGCGAGAGAAATAGGCAATGTTATTATGCCACCCCGTGTTGGCGTTGCCTTAATTGTGTTGGCACAGGCCGACAGGATTGGTCGAGGGTGGATAGAGAGGGATGGGTCGAGCGAGTACGTGTGCCCAGGATGGTTGGAGGTATAGTAGCAAGCTACCCTGCTCTTGGGTACTGTACCGTGTTAGCGAGGGTTTTAATCCCTGCTGAGCCAGTCGGTAAGTCAACCAGAGCTTCGCATAACTCTTGATTCGCGAGGTTAGCTTCCCCCTTCTCCTGATGTATAACTGTAACTTACTTTGGCCATCTTTATCACGTGTGCATGTTGGACCCTCCTCACAACAGCCGTGAATTCTCACTCGCTCAGTCGTTGGCTCTTATCCCCGTGTAATTCGACTGTTTCTATTTCACCACTAGAGGCTACCTATCACATTTCCTCGATATCCCTCGACTATCGTAACTCGCCAGTCAACATATCCAGAAGCTAGCCAACTATAGTTCTAGGCAGTAATTCTATTTGTTTGGATAATTGCTAACTTATGGTGGGAAATTTCACCTGGTGTATTTTCAGAGTTGGTAAACATGATGAGAAGGAAGCTTACACGAGGTAGCTCTTTCTTTTTTAATCACTGGGATTCAGTCAAGTAGCATTGCAGTACTTTTTCCTAGACCACAGTAAATTTAAAGTACACTCAAAGTTCTAAAAACGTCAAAAAATTCAGATTTTTCGTCATTTTTCAATCTTTTGATTAAATTTTGGAAAAATCTTTTTATTCGTAATTTGCCGGAAAATTTTCAACAGAAATCTCGTCACCAAGCAACCTTTACAGCTTGCCAATTTCCCATTTACAGCTTCCTCAATGATATCACGCTAAAGTTAGCCATCATCCACACTTTCACCAATTTGAGACTATATTCATCCAAGACTGAAGATGACGAAAGTACCATATGGCACCCTTATGTATTTCGTGGTACAACGTGGTTCTATCCTTTCCATTAACAGTTGTAACATATACCCACTGCAGTGCAGTATCATACATACAGACGGTTTCGCAATTGGTCCACCATGAATGTCGAAGATTAAGCATACACAGCACGGTAATTATGCGCTATCTGGTACCGTATCGAGAGAGGTCACATTGCGTCGTCCTCGTCCTTGCAGATGATTCTCTCTTGGGTCTCTGGTGCTGAGCATATAGTCCTTGGTTCTGGTTGCCGTTGCTATTCCTGCTGGAGCTACTGATGCTGTTTGTCCGCTTAGGCTACGTATATCCCTATCGTTCCTACTATCCGTGCCGATGTACCGTACCTACCTCGGCTACTCTACTGCACATTGAACGACGGTTGTATATCAGACCGTAGACGGTTGGCCCATTCCTCGGCTTCATACAATAAGCCATTGTTGTCCATCCGGCGTTACCGTTTCCCAGTTACCATCTCCTGGCTCTGCTCTCAGCCGTTTCTCTGCGTGTCGGAGACAAAGCTAGACTCTTGCATCGGTGCTAGCCAGCACCTTGTCCAACACGTTGGGTGTACGTATCCAACGTTAATATCTATCTTGCTACCCATAACGTACATACCTGGAGCTCGCTTACAATTCCACCTTCCTCTGCCTAGCTCACCTACACACAGTACTATATCTATGTGCGGAAACTCTTCGGACTCTCGACAAGGATCCTCTTTGCTGCTTCCACGCATTTCTCGTCCTCCACACAACGAAGAAAGGAATCTCGCTCCGAATATTGCTCTTTTATTTTTCCAGAACTCGCTCCAGTGCTTTTCATTTTTCCTCTGCCTCTCTCTCTCTCTCTCTCTCTATAAATATATATAGTTCCTATCGTCCATCTTCTATGCCTTTTGTTCTGCACATACCACGCACCGTCTACACTCAAATGCAGGTCTTTTCATAGAAAACCGAATGACGTACGAGAAGACTGGAGCAACTGTCACTATTCATTTATACAAACGTTTTGAGGGTCTCCCTAGGGTCTGGATGACCTGAACAGGCTGTCAGTTCAATGTTACAGCACTTATTTAAATAATAAATTATCGTCACTTTTTTCACATTTCCTGCATTCCATGAATTTCTACGTTTGTGCAATTTTTTTTTGTAAAATTCGTCTCCATAGTTTTGAAAGTGTTGATGTTTACTTTTATCAGCCGAAATGTTACTGGGTGTCATGTACGAGAGTGTCAACGCACAGTTGAGAATAATGATTTGTTATGAATCACAACCAAAAGTGACGATGGGGTTTATCTCTCCCTCGCAATTCGCGTCACGTTCGTGTTTTTTGTATCCCATATCACGGAAAGTATGTAGTCAACACCGTTTTAATTCAGCTGACGTGTCGAGATTAATCGTCCAACTTATTCAGGATTATCACAACTATTGATGTTATGCAGGACAGATCGATAAAGAGAGAGAGAGAAAGAGAAACGTGTAAACTGAGTGAGATTAGAGTGTGTCAGTTATTGGCTTTCCATCAATATAAAGTGTGTAACATTTCGATTCTAACGCAAGAAACGATATGCGCCTGTGGATTATTACAAAGAACTCGTACTATCCTACCAGCTGTGCCTCTGCGTTTTAGTAGACAAGTTCGACGTACATATAAACGACAAAAGTCCTTCACGAGCAGACGCATACTTTGATAGCAGTTGTTGAAATGGACCTATGCAAGTTTCTGGATAAACCTGATCGCGAATTTTCCAACTAATAAAAAAATTTCATATTTATCGAAGATAAAGTGAGTTCGATAATGCTAAGGAAGCTAAGGAAGATATTGAAAATTCCATTTCCACTTGCTCTTCATTGTTGTAGGAAATTTGATCAAAGTAGATCGGTTGTAGAATATTTCTCAATATTCTTCTGGAATTTTGTAGTTCATGTCTAGTAAAAGTTGTTGTGTCTGTTATCGTACTTCTCCATCTTCTCAAGTTCCTTTAGGAAAAATTATTGAAAATTCCATTTTCACTTCCTCTTAATTATTTTATTAAATTCGATCAAAGCAGATCGGTAATCAAATATTGTGCAATATTCTGTTGGAATCTTGTAGTTTATGCGTATTAAGAGGTATTGGTATTATCTGTCATCGTACTTCTCCATCTTCTCAAGCTCCTTTAGGATCTCTCCTTAGTTCCTATATAGCCGAGTACAAGACAATGGTAGTAAATGCTATAGATTAGCTCATTAGTCGAAGGCTTGTCCCGTAATACAATTAATTCGTCCCTGAGGGTATGCGAAGGAGGTGTGCACGTGACGACGCCTCTTGGGTTTGCCCATTACTCCTCCTAGATGTGTGCTTGCGATTCGTCGATCGGTTCCTCGCGGCTCTCATATCTCTATATATCTATGATGTAAGGTATATACATATATATGTACATATACGACTAAGATTTCCGTTTCCCACGGGTCGTGACAATCAGAGCAAGAGAGTATGAGATTGAGGGTGTAGGTAGAGTAAGATAGAGAAGGAACACCCGCGAAATCTGTGAGAATACGCTAAATGTGGAGCTTGCGCCGAATATAGACCCGGTGAGGTATATGCCGAGCCGATCCCGGTCGAGTCTAGCCGAACCGATCAAGTAGAATCGTCGCAGAGCGGTTAGTCGATAATCGCTTTAGCTAATCTATGAGAGATTTTGCTCCGCTCTCGGGTCTGCCTGCTTTCCTCCTCCTCCTCTTCCTCCTCTCGTCGTCCCGTTGGGAATCGGTGCACCTCTATATACCTTCAGCTCTGTCGAGCAGAGGAAGCGAAAACTCATTTCTTCTCATCTCACTCGCTCGCTTTCCAAAATCCCAGCATCCGATCCTCTTCTCCCAGGTCCAACTTTAAGGGGCCATGGGATGTGCTTTATCAAGCCGATTTCCTCTCGAATGTTTTCCCGCGACTTGCACCAGGGATAATGGATAAAATAAATTTTCGAGGGAAGGCTATCGGGGATCTCTCTATACGTTCTTCTCACTCTACACAATCTCTCTTCTACTACATCTCGTTCTCTTGTGTCTCGCCCTGCTAGCCCCATTACGAGACCAGTCGATGCGATTGCCGATCCGCCCATCTATACCAACAAGATGTACGGATTTTAGCCCCATCTGTACAAAACAGCAATTTTCTTCGAATTCTTTTAAGGCTTTTACCTAATAACATTAAGTTCTCGTTTATTCTTAATCTGAATTCCACATTGGTAACGTTTATCTTCAAACTGATGGATTGCCCAATTGTAAAAACTGAACCATCGAAGGTTATGCCACATAATTTTGATTTTAAAGTGTTTGTCTATTTTACGAAACATCGAACAGTTTCAATTACTTTTCAGTCTGTTGTCATCATTTTTTTTTGTCTCTTCATTCCCATCGTTCTCTTCGTCGATCGATCCCTTTTGGAGCAGATGCGTCGTTCGTGTAGCCAAATGTTTGACACAGAAATGTACTCCGATGTCCATGTGAATCTCAAAAGCTTTGGAAACACTGAGGAAGCAAAGTGGTTCATGTATTTTATATTTTCCATACAGTTTCAATGCGTCCATTTTCCTTTTTTCTCTTTTGCTCCTACATTTTTTATTTTTATTTTATTTTCCATGTCGAGCGAAGCAAGTATACGAGGGTGAGCAGAAAATTAAAAGTATCGTTAACCAAGTCCGTTGCTCAGGAAACGCTGCTGTTGTTCTGGACTCTAGGGGGTACGAAGTGAAAGGGAGAAGGGTGGAAAGCAAGAGGGGTTGAACGTTGGCCAGGAATGTAATTAAGTGCAGTCTAAGATTTAGTGCTTTTGCCTTATACCCACGGCAAGAGAGCCAAGGAAGCTTTCTCTCACGAGCTGAAGCTCGAGTTCACGATGCAGCAATGCCGTCCAACTATCGCCCAGACCTCAACTTTATGAAATACAGCGGATCCCAAGGTATCGAGCACACAAGAGCTAAGACGCTAGGACGTGAAGCTAAAAACATTGCATTCGAGGCTAAAATTCCCCCTGAAGAATTTAACTTACGTTTGAAAATTAATTGGACTTTACGTAGATGGCCATTTACCTAAGAATTTGCACATCGTATGATAAAAAAAAATAGCCTTGTTTTACCCCTTCAATTTTGTGCAGTCAAGAGTATTCAGATGGAAAGTGAGAAAAATGTTATGCGCGATGAAACGACCTAAGACCGAGAATGGTCCGATCCTTGACTCTCCCTTCTTCTTTTCTCTGAAGGAAGATGGCCGAATAGCTCGTCCCTTTTGATGTGCATCGCAAGGGAAATCGGCTTGGTTCTCGTGGTAAATACACTTGCGCCGGGTACGGAATCCCTCCGGCGTAGCCGGAGATGATAGGAACTAGACTGAACGCTCCTGGGCAAGGTAGAGAGCGTGCCGCGACCTATAACCGTTACACCGTTATTGCTCGCAGCTCTTTCACGGTCCAGCTGGTCGCACACTCGGGGTATAACTACAGGAACGGAAGCTTCGAGCTTCTGTTCCAACCATCTCGCCGTTAGCTGCTGCTGCTGCTGCTGCTGCTTTTCCAACGCTTTTCAAGCTTCCCTTATAGTCATCCTTGCACACTCTTGGCCCTCTTCACAGTACCCTATAGATACTACGGTTATGTTAGTCACAACGCCTTCCAGGAAGAAACTTTCGTTCCGGATCCATACCCTCACTCGTTTATGGGGCATTTCGTTAGGTACGTTTCAATGTACAGGAGAAAATGGGGTAAATGGAAGCAGAAGGTTAATCCGGGCATGGTTGGTTGTTTTCGTAAACTTTGGAATTATTGCAATGCCAATCGCTAAAAACAATCAGTCTAACCACATGAAATGGCCTGATGATTGGTGAGTCGATAGTTCCGAGGCTTATAAAAATGCACAGTTCTATGCAAATTGGGGTATTACAGCATGGTTGGAAAGACGTATTTACATTTGAGAATCTCGGAACTATTACATTTTCTTTCTTGACACATTTTACTGACTGCAGACGAGAAAGAGAACGGGAGTAAAATCCCAGGGAGAGAACGACAGAGTAGAAAAAGTAGAAAGCTTTGGTGGTCTTGCAGATAGTCTCGACTCTCCGGTTGATCCTTCGTACCTTCTCCACCCTTTTTCCGTTCACCGCAGGGAAATCACCAGGTGCACCGAACATCCGTTTTACTCGGTACCGCTGCGTTTACCCGGGCACCAGCAGTTATCCAGGAAGAATAATTTCACGTGGAGAGTAACCTCTAGGCGAGAACAATATAGAACAAGAGGGGGCTGAAGCTTACTACAATTTCTGCTACAGAGTCCTAAACTAACCCGTCGTCGACCTTGTAGAAGGAAAAGTGCTGGTCCGCTAGTCATAACCGTTGCCTGGCTTAGCTATACTTGCTATAATCCAAGGATATTACACGCAGGTGCTTCGGCTCTTTCCTCGGCTTGGTCAGGACACCCGCTTGCAAATGACGGGGCTATAGCCACATCGGCACCAATGTGCACCAAAGCGCAACTAGAAAAGGTCCATATGCTGCTAGCTGGTTTCCCCGAAAGTTGTAATGCATTTTTGTCCTCTTGTATCTTTTCTTTCTCCTCCTCCTCCTCCTCCCCTTGTTCTCCAATTTCAGTCTCCCTCAACAAAATTTAACCAAACCTTGGTACTTTGTGCAACGAGAGTGCTGAACTGACAACCCAGCAACAGTCTTGTTTTCACTACAGCCGGTGCAACCATTAGCTGGAAACAACATTTGTAGGTATTATACCTGCCAAAGCAAAATCGGTGGTTGGCTGACCAGTTGGCTGGCTTGGACAGAATGTACTGTACTGTCCGATATTACCAGTATAGAATCTACAACAGTTAACGTTTTCAACATATGAAACACAGCATCAATAATAGTTGGATTTCAGGTCCCGGAGCTGATTTTTAGCTGTAGTTGCATTCATGACCCACCTGCTGCAATGCTTTCTCTAGCAACATACGTAGCCATCTAGGTGGGTGCATGACACTATATTGCTCGTTTCCTTTCTGCTCTCTCGCTTTTGAATCTCACCAACCCCTTCTTTCTACACTTCCAATTTCTTTCACTCGAGTCAACCCCTTGTCCCTCGTTCTCCCCAACAACCGACGCTCTCTCACCATCCCCGGAGCTCGATGCAGTTTCGCGCATCCGCGACGCCACATATCATGCAACTTTGCTCGCTATTTACCGAGGCTGCTGCCACCACTCCACACCGCGTGTGCCCGTTAGGTTCTACATAGGTACATAGAAACACATACTTGTACATAGAAACTCCCTCCAACTCCGCAACCAGAACCGTACCATCACCAAACCACCTCAATGTGTTGGTAACGTTGCTGTCCTCAGTTCGGGATTCAGAACTAGGACCACCGCCATCACCATCCTCGTCGCCTTTCGCTGCTTTCTGACTACAGAAACGCCTGAGAATGCGTTACGCTTCTGGTTTTCAGTATGTATGGTCACAGGTATAGAGAGGAGTCTGCATCATGTGCATGTGCAACGCTGCCAGGACTCCACTGGCTGTTTCTGGCTGGTTCTGGCTGCTGCTCTTCTCTATCCAGCCTGGACTTCCCGGAGGTGGGCTGTTTTCACGACCCAGTTGCCACGATTTATGCAGACACTTTGCGAATTTCCGTAACGTCGGTGGATGCGAACGGGTGTACGGTGTGCACGCCACTAGTTTCACTCCCTTTCTCAGTACATTTTGACTTTGCTGGGATGTGTTTGGTTGGATATAGGTATGTGTGTATCCTGGCAGAAGAGACAAGGAGCCAGGTTTCTCGGTGTTGGATAGACCGATGATATAGGGACGTTTGCGTCCGTTGTTCAGGATACATGACTGTATTCATGCTAGCGAGCTAGCCAAAGAGTCAGCTGATGCACTCACGATCCGGTACGGTGCACGGGACAAAGGAAAACAGGAAGGATGAACGCGTTTCGCGAATAAACGTCGACCGTCGAGTACCGTCGACGTACCGAACAAGACGCCAAGTCACGAGTGTGACGTGCGTTATGAGGTCACAGTACATATCGGACCAACTGTATTACGTGCACGCTGTAAACCCAAATTGGGTTGCACATTCTCGAAAATATTTATGGTTATATCGGTGCGACGCGACCGAAAGCCAATCAATTTTTTGTAACCCACTTCATTCCAGCTTTCATGAACGAAAAGCTGATTCCTTCTCCCTCTCAACTGTACCAACGTCTCTGTGCACTATACGCATCGTTACTCCGTAGCCAGCAGCAGTGGCAATGGTAGACCGCAACCCGCAATTTTCGAATAAAAACTTGGGCAAAGTTCATTAGCGCTAGCCGGCAATTTACGATGTGTACGTTCCTTCCCTGACTAGCTTGGCTGGTCGAACTCTGCTAGCTCGATCCAGTGCCGCGGTTGTTTCCGTAGAGAGTCAAGAGAAATAATAAAAAAATAACAAAAAAATAGTAGTGATGAAAAAGGTAAAAAAAAAAAACAAAACGAGAAGTGTGGAGTGGCAATAGTTTGCTTTTTTTCAATCTTTTTTTGGATTTCGACATGCAGACTGTTTCCAGTTCGGCTATCGTTGTGAAATTGTTGGTGGTTTTACAGCCAACATGTGCAAGGTATAAAATCGTCACTGCATGTGTGTTATGCATTCACCGGTCGAGCATGGATTCCCCAGGGAATTGTATCGTCAACTTCGGCCTGTTATCCCAATAAAGATGGGTCGGTAGACAGCATTTTTCCCCTCTTTCACTTGTTTACTTTCTCTGTCCTATCGGGCACTGTTCTCGTTTTCACCAACACCTTGGTATCAAAGCCACCCTTCTACCCATACGATACCTACCTCTCGAAACGATAACATCAAATTGCGGCCTGAACTCGTTTCACCCCAGTTATATTCCTTCGGGTTCCCATTCTAACCCATCCTACGGTAGTATCATCGCTTCCGTACTCTCACCAACTACCCCTGTGGTACAGGTTATAACTATTTTCCCTCCGGTATCCTTTCACGACTCGGCAATGTTGAATCGTTAATTTCTTTTTCCGCTTGGGCAAAACCACGACGACCGGCGGGCAACTATAACCAATGGGGGGTCATGACTCCCAACGTTCTCAAGCTTGGTCGGATTTACCGTTAATTTATCACGGATGTAATCGAGTTGACCGAGGCGACACAGTTATTGCTATTACCCAAACCATTCATAACCCACACCAACAACTATAACGAATTGACTTAATTGCAGACTTCTAACGGCTGGGCTGTTATTCTTTGACGAATTACTTTCAAAGCAAAATGGTTTTAATGGTTTGATCTGCTCTTTGAGTGATCAATTAGTACAAATATTGTCCCTGAACGTCTATAATATACGGTGTAAAAATTGTCGATTCATTAATTATCTTAATTTTAATTGCACTTGTTGATGTTTATTTTCCTAAGGGTTTATTTAATGCTCTATGAGATTCTTGACGTGTCACAAATTTCATGCGCAGCAAAATGGATGATAGAAACGTGCGTTTTATCGAGTACAGCGGATTTTCGTTCCAGTACAGTGAAAAAGAAATTTTATTTCTCTATCAAGGTTGAAGACATTAATAGAACCTATTTGAGATGTAATGGTCAGGTTGTAACCGTTACATTGTGCAACGTATGGTACTGGACACGACTTCCACTTCGTCGTATATAAACTTGCCATAACCACATTGTTTAGACCCTGATGCTCTAGTATCCTCTCGCTATCCTGTCACTATTTCCACCAACCATTCTTTTCCATTCATTTTCAATGAAAACAAATAGGATACCATTCGCAACAAAACATTGAGAATGACAAATTTCTCCAAGGGCCGCTGATCCTGGACTTGGATGTCAATAGCGAAACGTCGAAATGGCGAGTTGAAAAGTTTTTTTACGAGTCTGACAGGTACTTTATCGCAAACATAAATCTTGATTGTTCGTATGTCGAACGACCTTAATACCGCACGACGGGTCTTGATGCATTTCGAAGCCCTTTCTCACCAACCCTTTTGTTCGTTTACCTTCCCATTAGAAACAGCACGTCGCTCTTGAGTCAATCTCGTTCCGTGCCAAAGGTTTCCCAAATTATTCAATTCAGGTCTGTGACGATTGTAGCTCAAATCTCACCCCACCGAAGTTTAGTCTTCTGTGCGTAGTTGCGAATAGTGACTTACCTCAAGAATTCTACATAAACTTTGTAGGAAATTTATGACTTTCGCATCGTTTCACTGAACAGAGAATTTCAATAGTGAAGCGATTAATCAAGTACCTGCCAGGGCGCTACTTGAGTAAATACCCCAGAAAAAGGGTTAACACCTACACGCCCTTCTTACGTCATCATTGCTAATTATAAGCTGGAGCTATGTCCCCAAAAGCCTCATACGTTGAAATTACCAATGATGAAAATAACACATGGGGACACCTTTCACCAATGTGCCAAGGGAAGATTACTTCCCTTCGTACATAACATATACATGCTTATCTATATAAGTAAACTATATGTCTATATACTTGTACACAGAAGAAGGAATCGCATCCATCCAACTCCACCTAACGTTCCCGCGGACATAAACTAACGTCCCGTTAACGTCGTCCAAGTTGCTGGGAGTCGTTAGGCCAGCGAGAACGACGTGCCGTCTGGTGATCGCGGTAGAGAAAACCTCTTTTTTTTTTCTTCCCGTCTTACGTCTCTTTCTCTGTACCTCTTTCCTCATGGATCGACACTTTATCGCGGGCATATAACTCGACATCGTTCGAGCGTCAAAGCCCTCCTTAAAACCTTCTTTTTCGTTTCCTCTTGCACTGAGAGCGTTCCCTCCAGCTTCTCCATCTTTATTATCGCTCTTTTTTTCCCTCGTTGCTTCTTTCCGCGAAGAAATTACGGTCGTCACCGTACTATTCCGCAAACGTTCTCTTAATCTATCGGCCAGTTCATCGGTTCGTGATTGCACGCGTCCCCATACGCTTTAGCTGTTATCCGAGCTTAGTGCAGTACTGTACGAAGTAGGAAGTAATGATAATAGTTGACCAGTAGCATCAAAGCTGCAGTAATGCAGTGTACCGAAACGAGAAATCTCGATGGATCGTTATAGTCACGTCTCCGTTGTAGAGGACGTTAAATCGCCTGCAGCTATGCCGAGAGTAGAGGATAGTGTGCGAATGTAAAGCAAAAGGACAAAGCTCTCCACGTTAAACTCGAGGATGTCCTTCGTTAACGCGGTGGAAAATACGTCGATGTTGAGTCTCTAGTTAAAACTTTTTATTGCCCCTTCGCATTGTTACCCATTGACGTTGCATGTCTGCAAATTTCACAAAATGTCGACGTCATCCTATGAATGGTTTGGGATCAGCCCTCTTTCATCGTTCAGAGCTTATTCCGAGGTCCAAACTTAAAAACAATGATCTCTTCAACCTCCTCCACTTCAAAATGTAGATTCAGTGGAAGGTCTAAATTTCAACTGAAGCTATTTCCTCAGTATACACGTAGGTACGTAAGCATTACGTTAAAACCATGCAGATATATAAACCTACGTGGGAATAGTTGATGGTATATTACTATAGCAAGGCATAGATGGTATAGGTGACTGCCCACACACCTATCTATTATACTACACCTTCGCTCTACGGGGCTCTCGATTTACACGAAGCTCGCGGTTTACCTTCGCCCTTTCATGCCCCCTTAACCCGGCTCACCCTACCCCCCCTGGTAGCAAGCAAATTGCGCATCACGATTCAGATAAGCCTCGAGGTTCGCGAGCAGACCCTGTGCAACCTGCTAAAATTTATTCGAATTTTGTTCTCGGCGGTCCGGCGTCGCGCATTCTCTCCATGCGCGCTTCCAACGCCCTAGCTCTTCCACACCGTTCCCCAACACCCCTACCTTGAGCACAACGTATGTCCCGAGATACCCACAGCAGTACTGGCACATCCCTTCTAGCACCAACAGCTAGAAATCTCTCGTGTTCGTAGCTGCATCTGTGTAAGAGCCGCTTTTGAAAAACGTCTCCTTCCGGGCACGCCAGCAACAATTCACCGGGTAATGTCCCAACGACAATTCATTGCTCGAATAGCCTGGAGCTACTCGCCAACGGAGCCACAGACCGCTACGGCAATTCTTAGTTCTGCCACGGGAAATGCACAAATCTCGTGCATATGCGGTTATTATAGTATATTCCAGCGATACCCTGTACCACGCACCGTTTTCCTTAGGCAGTTGGGTACAAAAGAACCACTTTTCGACCCCGTTCCTTTTGTTCTTCTTTATCTTTTCTCAGCCGCCTTTTTTTTTCTCCATTTAGGTTTGAACAGTTGCTGGTTTTTTTGAGTACCTACCCAAGCACAGCAATGTAAGAGCCATCATATGTTTTTAAGCGAATTATGGAGGTTGGAAGATTCGAAGAACATATAAGGTTCACAGCGATATATTTGGTTGGCGTCCATGTTTCGATTACGCAAAATAGTGTATATGGTACAAGATGTAGTTTTTCCTCGTATGGTATACGTTGCATATACCATTATGACATAGTATTATAGTCTCGTTTCTCCCGTGACGTTAGGTATACATGAGGGCCATTTTTATGCCGGTGGGATGGCTTTGCATCGTTATAACCAGCCATCAGGGAACGAGCGGTGGCAATTCCTGCAGTCGTTGCGCTGCGATCAAGTTCCAGGGCTCCTCTGCTAACGCGAAGTTGAGTCTGTGTCTGGTTTGTAGATGCTTTCCAGTTGAGGCGCCGTCACACGGAACGCTTCGGCACCCGCAGCCCTCAACAACAAGCGGGACGTGTTGCTGGACGTGTTTCGGAAATCCTATGAAAGCATGTGTGCTGAATTGCCATGGTCGTTGAGTTGGCGATAAAACCGAATTACGAGTAGGTACCTGGCTACATAACCAGAGAGAAAGGCATGTCGCCATATATGAGCACTACTATTTGACGAGCAGGTGCACAACATAGCGTCCTGTTGAAGTTCCCGGGTAGGAAATGACTGAACATACCATTATTTCCCAATCAGACCTTAATCCTAGTAAGCCTTATCAGTACTGTTATGATCAGACGTCTGTAATAGGTCTGCTAGAACCATGGTGGTCGTTTCTAATCAGACCTTAGCAAGGCCCAGTAAGATTAGAACCTTGCTTGTGTTTTGAAATCAGACCCTAACTAGACCCCAGTGGATTTAACTGGGTAACCAGCGCCAAGCTCCAATTTGAAATTCCGTGGGAATTTAAATTATGATCGCTCCTGGTCCATCAGACGATAGTTCATTGATGCCAATAGCCATCTGTTGGTAAACAGATACGTTGGTAAGCAATAAAGAATAATTTTGATCACTACATCGCGATTGGAATCGTCAATTTCCAAACCCAAAGAATGTGCTGTATGGGTGGTTTTTCCGTTAATATTTTTACAAGAGACACACCAGTCGTTAAGTACGACCGGAGCACGGAAGAAAAGCCAGCGTGTTCTATCGCGATAATCCGGTCCCTCCTCTCATGATCCGTAGTGCGATTTATACTCCTCTATATCCTTTGCTCCTCTTTTTTTCTTCTCCATCCACGAGCGACGATTCTCGTAACTGTACCATCGTCTCGGTAAGTTAACCTAGAGGAATTGCTGCTCCTGGCGTCTAAGCCAGCTCGTACAGGAAATTCCGTCTACGCGATAAAAATTCAAGTATCGCTGAGCTGCGCTCTGGCCGGATATCGCAAAGCCCGGCATGGTCTTTCGTATACTAGGTATGTACATGTCTAGTACATATTAACTATATGTATGTAAGAGTATGGCCATATATAATGGGAGTTATACCTTCGAAGGTTAACTTGGCTGAAAATTCAGATTTTCGATCATCTACCTTTCATATTGTATTATACTTTACTAACATTGGTATTATCTGCCATCTTACAACAGCAAATAGAGCTCTCAGATAGTAATAAGAAATGTTTTTTAAATTTAAAGTCAACTTAACCGGGTCATGGGATGTATTTCAGTGAAATTTCGTTCCGAGGTAAAACAAAGTAATTTTCTAATTTTCTGTGATGGTAAAGTCAGAAACTACAAATGAAGTCTAGAGAATTCAAGAGAGAATTGTAAAATGCTAGGTAATAAATACACTGACGCAGTACGTTGGAAAGATGATCGAGGGTAGGAAAGAGAGGTAAAAGGAGGAGGAGATTCAGCCAAGAGTATATACACCTGTACTGGAAATCATAAGAGATTTCCCGAGGGGGTGTAACATCGTCGGTTGGTTTCTGATTTCCACGCAGCACGATGGAGAGAAAAGTTGTTCTAGGTGTACAGGGAACAAGGGAGGCGTAGCAAAGTAAAACTTAAGTGAGAAGACTGACTTTTGCTACTGATGCTGATGCTTATGTTTATGGTTATGCTTCAGCTGATGATGCTGATGCTGATGCAGACGTTAGCGTTAGTTAGTTTGTTGTTATTATTGTTGCTGTTCATTTGCCAAAGGCAAAAGGCTTCAGTAGCAAAATATCCCTTAAAAGCAACATCGAATATTTATAAAGAAATCCACGCATTAAATAGGAACAAGATATTAATCTGGGCATGGGTGGATTTCTTTAAGGCTCGAAAAGATCACAATGTCAGTTTCAACGTCAATTTGTACCGTGAACGGATCTCGACAGGAATAAAAAACGAGTATTTACTTTCATGCGGAAAATGCATCATACCTTTTGCTAGTATCACAAGAGTATCACATAGGCGACCGTCTTATCGATCCATTCTATATTATTTCCCTATATGATACTCCACAATATGTATATTCCACTGTTGCATCCACCAAGACCAAAAACAATGGCATTCTACGAAGAGAAGAGGCGGTTATCATATCCCAAACATTCCAAATTCATAGAATTTTTCCCATACCACGAAATATTGTATACACCTTCTGTGGAGATTGAACAAAATCTGTTTTATGAACCCAATACCTAAAACACTACCCCTAAATCCTATCATATCATGTCTTCCTATCATTTTTTTATGACACTCTACTTCACCTATTAAAAAAAATAAAAATAATAAAAAAAGACCAAAGTTTTAAGAGCAGAGTATCCAGAGAGTTTGATGCATATCGACGAAGACCACGTTGGTGGGAGCGTCTTGTACACACCTAAGATTTCAGTATAGGATATAACGAGACCCGGTAGTCGCTTTTTAATTAAAGATTTATGATCTCTTGGCGGAAAACTTGTTATTAGGTAATTATAGCGGCGGGTGCTGGAGAAAGTCTACTTAGCCTGCACTTGGGGCGCGATGCTACCGGTGCTGCCGGGCGAGTGGGTACTTGAATGTGCCGACTACGAGGAGGGATACTGCTTCTGAGCTTGCTTGAGCACCGTTGTCAAAGAACTCGCCACGTTCGGGGTTTCATTTCGTCTACTACCTCTCAGTTCCAGGCATCGCACTATTCACCAACACTACAACCTTCGCAGAACCGTCCTAGAGCTTCATCGCTGCTCAACATCCCTTGCTAAACTTTAAATTGGTATAGCGCCTTTAAGAGTGTTGATACCTACTTTCATTGGCCCATCCCTTGCTATTCCAGCATCCTGGATCTTCGCTAGCTGCGAATAACTTCTTAACCCACTATACTCTTTCAGCCTCATCGTCACTCTGAATTCTATCTAACCTATTTGGCTTGCTCCATGGACAATTTTGCACATGATTTGACCCTACATAGGCCCATCATAGGTTGTGTGTTTAGGTTCATCTTTAAGGGATTTTTTATGTATCCTTTTTTTTTTGGAAAAGGGATTTTGAAGTGGTTAGGAAAAAAAGGCACAGCTTTGTGCGATTTAGGCATGGTTGGTATAAATTGTACGTGCAGATACAAAGCTCTGTTCCCATGTGCGAGTTCGAGGTCGACGTGCGGAAGCTCGGAGGCAGAAAAATGGTGCTAGATTTTATCTGTTAATTGCACGCCCTAAATCCTCAGAGAGGACATTACGAGGACCCCTATACCCGATACTCCCTGCCGAGGCCAGCAGCCGGAAACCCTGGGTCTCATAAATAAGGTGACTATAATTACTTTTAAATCGGTCCGGCCATCGTAGCAGCTTTCTTTCTTCCATTTAGGAGCTTTCTGCTGCTGCATACTGTATAGTTGAGGGACGAGAGCATCGGGACTTTACGGTATACAAACGTAATCCAAGGCTTCTCGAATGCGTTCTACAAGTATAATTTAATCGTACATAGAGAACGGAAAGAGATGAAGAAAAAAAAAAACAAATACTTGGAAACGCAGAATCGAGACAGACGGATACCTTGGTGGACCCTTGGATAATGTTTATTTACGCTTTCAATTTTATCCAAAAAACATTTTACCATTTTACTATAATCAACGACAGTACTAAATTTCCCCTTAAAAAAATAATGTGATGATACAATTTAGTTTACAAGTAAAAAAAAAAAATGTTGGATCAACTGATGCTTTTCTCCCGAGCTCTATCTTTCACTTATCGAGTCGGACGTTTGTGGAAAGTAGGACGAGAGCAACACACACAGACGGAAAGCTAAATTCTGTGCCTGAGCTGATTCAGTTCTGGGGTTGGCCTAAAATTAAATCGCCGTCCTTCGCCCTGAAGCGGGGGTTCACGAATCGTGACCGGAAATCCTGCACACGCGGCTCCCGGTGCTGATGGTCGGCAGTGGTGTAGGCGGTGGCAGGGTCGTGCCGAGGTCTGTTGCCCAAAGTTCCCTGGAGGTCTCGGCCTCGCCAACTCTCGTATTCGCCACCGCGTTAATATTCGCACGCCAGAACCCGGCCGCGCCCGACGTCCTTCCGCGTCGCTTTCCTCAACAATGTTCAACCTTATACCACTGATGGCGTTCGGGAGCGAAGGGAGGGGGGTTGTCGGTGGGGTAGGTGTTACTCCCCATTCCCCCATTACCACTACGATGTTTCCAGTAGAATCTGCACCCTCTTACGCTCAGACTTACTGCAGAGATAGTCCCAGATCCGACTCAAAATTTTAGAACCTCCTAAGAGCCTCATTCACCCTCGTTCAACCCTCTATAGTTCTAAATTGAAGATAAGGCTCCATTCAGGCTTAAACGAGGTTCTCCTTCCATTTTCCCTTATTTTACCTGAGTATCAATAGGTTTAAAGAAGGGCGAAAGGAGGGTCTCGTAGGTTCGACGCCAAACCTTCATTTTTTTTTTTTGATTTTTTAATGATAATTGTCATTGATAATCGCGCATCATAGTTAAATGGGATGAATGTTGAGTAAGAAGAGGAAGAGTCGAAGTAAATTGAGAGGATGGGCAGGGGGTGGGTGGGGGAGGGGGTTGCCGTAGTTTTCCGGGAGAATCGGCGGCGCGTATCACGGTGGTTAGGCACATAGCCAACCGGCTGCGGAGTTGAACGAACTCTGGGAGTTTGGCGCGCGCGCGGGGGCCTTTGCGAATCCCCCCTCCCTCTGCCCTTTGCCTCGTTCGCCTGCCGATCCGCATCCCCCGGCGAAGCCTCTCGCTCTTCAACCCCTGCCGATTCGGCAACCCTCTCGCTCACGATCCCATCAACCATCCTCCTCATTCCAATTCCACAGCTAGTACCGAACGGCACCCCCCCTCCCCCCTATCCCTACGCAGCTCTATATCCTACATTCTGCGCCAAATTCGACGAACCACCGGGACTCTTGAAACGCCACCGATTCTCTAATCCCAGAAACTATCGCACATAATGCACTCCCGACAAAGGAACTTTAGACTCCAACATTTCTGACTTTATTATATAATTTACATTCTCAACTAGTCACTTTATTATAACTGTAACTTAATTGACACTCGAATGATCAATGGCGAGAGATATAGATTCGTTCATTTTACACTTTAGAAAAAAAAAAAAAAAAAAAAGGAATCCGAGGGAAACGTAGGGAGAGAGATTGATCGTTTTATGGGCAAAAAAATCGAGATTAACGAATCGATAACGCGTCAATGGCACTCTTGTGGATTAGTTTGGCACCGATCTCAGCGGTGTTGTGCGTTTCTCCTATATATATGTACGATATAGATAATATCGTATGAAATGTAAACATATATATATATAT
>JABMBT010033023.1:0-13740 GCA_018906895.1 Odontocolon sp. PSUC_FEM 10030002
CATAAACAGAGTAAATGGGTAAACATTTTTTTGTTATATCTATGTCAAGAGTAAAAGTTATTCAATACGAGTACAAAATGTCCCACAAAGCGTATACGCGAAATCGAGCTGGAAATAGGAATATAGCCAATGGGAAAGGTCGTGCGCTTTCGCAACTGGCCAGCTTTTGTTTCGCCAGAGCAAAGAAACCCTCTATTTACGTTCCGAGGGAGAATTGCGAACCAATTTATCGGGTGGGACGTCGGGAATGGCTGATGTAAACGCCACACCTGGGTCTGAAGTGTCGTATCGATCAGTTCTCGCTGCCTGCCGACGCCACCGCCACCGACGCTGTCGTTCCTGCCGTCACCACCGCTGACCTACCCCAAATTGTCGACACCCTTCTCGCCGATCAGATTGACACGGCAAAAAATTGAACATTCTCCTCCTCTCTCGGGCAGATCCCTCGTCAGCTCATACTGTCTTCTCTCCACCCCAAACCCCTTTCCCACATTTCGTTCACGTTTTTGAAGTTTAGCGACTTCTATTTTTACTCATTAACCCCGCAGTTCCTTTAACAGAAAAATTAACTCGAAATTTTTGAAAGCATTTCTTTTTCTATCTACAATCTTCAACATTGTGTTCATTTCTTAGCGTTGTGTACAAATTTTAGTATTCAATATATATTACACAACGTTTATAATACAATTTTTTTTTTTATTCAAACGCATACTTTCGTACAAAATTTGGGAGAATATATCAACATGAATATTTTTCTCCCGTAAACCATGCTCATTCGTTATTTTTTCGGGAATCGATACCATAGAGAGACCTGCGATGCTTGAATATCACAGGGTCGTAAAAAATCATAAAGAAATTCCTTTCCAAATTCATTATCGAATTTTTATTGCATGCGCTTATCACTTGATAGCTTTATCGATGGAATGTAACATCAAAACCGTACATATATAGTACATGTAAGGTACTAATACACAAAAGAGTTTTTAATATTTCACGAATGGTATATGTATAGTTTCAAAGGGTCTCCGGAACTCTGTACAGAAGACCGTAGACAGCAGAAGAGGAAAGACCATGAGCAATCAGATATAAGCGCATATAACTAAAGCGTCGAGAGAGTCAAGAGTGATTCGAGGCTTCACGCGCGCTGTAAATCACTGACTAGTGGGAACGATTATCATACAGGACACGCGATAAGGGGCGAGAGTGCAAACTATGCTTGAAGCAGCCGTTTGTATCGTTAAAGCACGTTCGCAAGTTCCCTCATAGGTTCTTGTCGCCCTCATCGAGCCAGAGTTCAGGCACGGAGCCCACACGGACGATCCTGGAAAGACTCTGAATATACGTTACAGTGCCGTACATCAAACTTCGTTAAAAGATGAGAAACCCTCAAAATGACAGATTGTTTCAAATCTCAAGTGATTCATTTTCGTTCGCAATCCTCATGTACATTTCATTTTTTAACCTCACGTCAAACAGACGATTCAACTAAATTTTAATTTGTTCTGCGTCATCTTCCTTAATTTTAAAAGTTATACATCGTACATTAAACTTCTGTTAGTGTAATACTAGAATAACCCAAGTTTGGATTTTGTACCTGAGTTGCAATTATGAGAACCTCCTGCCTCGGCTAAGTATTTATTTGCATCTTCATATTTTGCTTACTAAGGATTTTCATGCAACAGTACATACTACATCACGCGTTCATTTAATGCTAGGCTGATGAACTTTCCGCACAACATTTGTTCTGATGTATTCCGGTGAACATGAGGAACAATGGGTTTTCACGTTCATACGGATAACCAAGTTTCTTATCATCTATAGTCGCGGACAAAGTTTGCCAAACCTGGCGCCTCATCTCTAGTAATTACGGAACTGCAAACATAGATGGATTGTATTAATATCATACCGTTGTTGTGTATCTTGTATGGCGGCGGTTTCTCAACACGGTAATTTCGTCTCGGTGAACGCTGTCTGTTTTTGCGTATCACCAGAACAGCTGGTACCAGCTGTGCCAATTTTGCTTGGCATCATAGCCACTGTTATATCACTGTTCTTATTGAGCTGGAATGAGAGTTAACATACAATTACGGTGTACACTAATTCTACTGTACATAATACAGAATGAGAACATGTTACATGATTTTTCTGAATTCAGATGAAATATAGTTAAATAAAAGCTCCCAAATAATTGCAACAGGTATTAAGTACATTTTGATAACACAGAGTTTAAAACAATGAATGGAACAATTCCTAGAAAATAAATCAAGCGCTTTCCTCGGTTCACTGACAAACCCAATGTGTATTCCTAGTCCAGACTAAAAGCAAGCAGGGGATGTGATCGAGAAACGAAAGGAAAAGAAGAAAAGTGTGGAGAATGTGTATGTGTGTAGGGTCGAAAGAGAAGCGTCGACAGAAGTGACGCTACTCGACGGAAACAAAGCCCGAGTACACTTGAAATTCAATCCCGAGTCCGCGTAAAAAGGTAAGGTTGGACCTGGTGGTTCGGAGGAAACAGAAGCAGGATTTGTGCCTGGTCTGGGATGCGAGAACTCGAAGGGTGAAGATAGCTCTAGTATAGTCGGTGCTCGCAATTCGAACTTTTAATACTTCTAGTTACCTATCCCCCGACTCTTTGACCCATTCTCCGTAAAGTAATTCTGTTACCTGATCGTTATCACTTAAAGTGATAGCGCAACGTGTAATTCGGTATAAATGATCATCATCTATTCTAACTAAATATAAAACGCTGACACCCTCTCATTCTAGCTTTTCCATTCCTCCATTACCCTTGAAAAACAAGAAGTCCTCGCCGCTTTTGTGGAATAGAAAAAAAGTCTCGTTAGTAGAAAAAGACTCGTCCGCGTATAAGAGGTTCTGCGTCTATGTGAATGTGTCTCAAAAGCCAACTTGAAGTACTTTTCGCACTGGCTCCATTCTATTCATAAAAAAGGATCGACTAAAGAGAAGAGGCAGCAACGGAAAAAACATCAAAGTTGCAGTATATCTCAAATGCAAATCTCTCTTCCCCTCTCCGAAAGTGGGCATTAAAAAGAAATCAATAATTGATCAGAGTTATCGTTGGTAATGAAAGTTAGGAAAGCTCTGTGCATCCTCCCGACTCCCTCGTTATCCTGACAAACGTTCAGGCATCGCGGGGCTCATGGGATTTAAGAGATGGCGCGGGTGTTGGTTGATGGGCAGTCCTGGTTAAAGGGGCGGTGGTTGTGCGAGGGGAAGCGAGCAGCTGGGAGAGGGTATCGTAATAGGGATCCTCTTGACGTGCTCACCTGAGGGGTTTGCAATAATCGTTATTCGTCGGTGGTATTAAAACGTATAGCTAACGGCTGGGCTAAACGATACTAGCCGCATTGTGAGCCAGTGAAGTCTGTAAGTGCTATTCATTCACGCAGACACACACATACAGTTATATGCATAGTAGCGTAATAATATATATACTAAATGCTAGTCAGTTTGATGGTCCTGGCCTCACCAATCCCGACGCTACTGGTTTTGGTGGTGCAGCTAGTACTGCTTTACTTTGCATCTGCTACTCTAGTCGAGCTTTAGCTGTGAACGCAGAAGTGAAGCGTTTAACGTGGGGTTGAAGGTGGTCATAATGGTGGCTATAGATCGGTCGGTTGCACGTACGTTTGGTGTTCCAGAGTATACCGAACAAGCATAGGAGAGGGAAAACCGAGGTAGAACTCCCGCACCCAACGGATACCAGGAACCACTGGGAAGCAACCAGTCTAGTTTCCAAGCTAGCTAGTGCCGGCTTACTGGCTTGCTGCTCCCACAAGCGTTGTAAGTGTGTTGCTGGACAAGTACGCTCAGCAGGTCGTAGCCATGCACTTGCAGTCAAACCGCCTAACCCGTGGCTTGTAGCTTCAAGGTATTATCGGGTGGTCGTCGTACTCTCCTCCTGCTACCTCTGGTTCTACTCTTGCTGTGTGCTGCACACTGTCCTAGATGAACGCTAAGGTCAAATGCGAGTATAACCCCCAACGGTATCAGTGTGTTATATTATAGTCCGATATTGTGCTCGTGAGTCCTGGCAATGATAGCGTGCCTCCTCTACCAATGCCACAATCACCTCCACTAGTATGCTTTCGAGCTGCACAAGAAACTCAGTGGCAACGCGTAAATTCATCCACCTACATATTGATGGTAGTACATACATGAGTTCATTGTCACGAAGCAGAAAGGGTTAGTTGCAAGGGGTTGGGAGGAGTAGACGGAGGGTACTGATTGCAAGCAGGGTTGAAAAGGGATTAAGGCATATCGAGGTGGAATGGGTAAGGTAGAAATAGATGCAATGGGTTGGCTAGGCTGAGAAAGCTATGGGAGAAAGCGAATCAACGCATTCGTTACCGGCAACGTTAATCGACTTTACCTGCACGACCTTATCTCTCTTACGACTTAGCCACAAACTATTCTGACGCGATAGAGAAGAGAGAAAATCGTTCGTCTCTCGTTCTAGTGGAAATGCCTGGCACTAATGCCTCCAGTGATGGGTTTCGTATAGCCGCAATAGCCCTCCGTACCGTATCGCTTCTGTTACTTCTATTGCCGCCATTGCTGTGTGCTTACTCGATCGATCTATCGATATACCTTCCTAACGTGTTTTCTGGGTAGGTCTGAACCAAGTGATGTGTGTATATTGATTCGGGCTACAATAGACATGTTATACGGGTAAAATCGGGATTTAATTTGTATACGTTCCATTGGCTCTACATCCGAACGTATGAAAAAAACGTTTTGGATCCGTTTATACATATGTGGCTGTTATAACGGATGACTGGATAATTTAATCAAATTTTATGGGAAACCAATTCACTTACGAAATTTATTTTTAAACCAGACTTTTTCGGGATTATCTGCTCGGTCATCTGTAATGTAAAACTAGGGCGATAGAACAAATATCTACAATACTTTTATTGATGATTAATACGGAAATTATTCCAGATAAAAATAGGGTATTTCGATTTTTAACGCGTGAATGAGAATTCAATTCGGATTTTGGAGAATTTCAAATCATCGTGAATGATTTGGAGGAAAAAATTGCCGGAAATCCTTTCGACGAATGGTGGGAACCACGTACATGGTAGGGAAAAGATCGTGATCCTCGAAGGATCGAGCAGACAGGAAGCGGGAAGGAAGGTGGCACAGGTTCAAACAATTTTTCTTACCCGACAATCCAGGTTGGACTGAAATATTCTCAGCCTGGGGGTATTGCAATGGATCACTCTTATTACCGCCACGGGTAATATAGCACTCGTTCTACTATACTACTACTACTATTACTACACGGATCCCTGGGTCTCAGCCACGAATGGGTTCCACGTCAACGCTTTCGGGTCGTTCTCCGAATTTCCGTTTGACCGCTTTTAGCGAGTGAGTCTCAGCAGCCTCTACGTCGACTGCACCAACGAATTTTAGAAGACAGCGGTAGTAAAACCAGCAGTGGTATCCAGGTCGCGATCTTTACATTTAATGGCCAATTTTAGTACCAAATTGTAGTTCACAGTATGCACCGCAGTTTCTGTACCAACAACAATACGTTTCTTCCTTTCATCGGTATAATTCATACATGATTCACACTAGAAATTGAATTGAGAGTTAATACTTCATCCGTCTCTAAATAAATGAATAAAAAAATAAATACATAATTACATGGATCGGAAGCATAACTGTTCATAGGAATATAAATTCAATATTGGCGTAGGAAACATTATACCAAATTTTTTAAATACTGGACAAGCGTGCTATCGCGCGCACGTGTTTATTAAAAATGAGTTTTTTCCACATTTCACAATCAACCCTTTAGATTTCGGGGAAATCTCTGAATACTGAAATTTTTCGTGATTTTGCGATTTTTTGGAGTAACCGCGCTGTCATTACCAACTGTCAAATTCTCGTCGACTTTCGAGATATCTCGTAATTGGCATTTCGATAAAATCCACCTCACCAAGTCTTTAGAAGGGGATGGAAGCTGTGACAGTTTTTAGCTGAATTTTCAGATTATAGATGAGGAAATTACGACTGCACACGCATTCGTAGACCGAGATGTCACGAAACCGCTGCCAGTCCACGAGAAACGGAACAAGGAGTGAGTTGGCTTGCGTAAATCGACCACGAGAGCGGTCTGATCAGTCCGCGTGAAATTGTCCGAATGTCCTAATTTCCCTCGGGAATGAAAACGTGGCTACCTGACCGAAATTTGCGCACGCGGTAAGGTGCGGTAGATCGCGGTATTGCCTCTCCTGCTCCTACTTTAGCTGCAGCTCGCGGTGTGAAACTTCTGATGTACGGATACGTGACTGGGTCACCACTAATCGGTCTGACCTGGTCGACAACTTCCGCTGTAAATGCACTACCTACATCATTACTACCTATACGATATTATAATTCTGCTCACAATTTCTCTTCATGCAAAGAGTTAATACTAACAGGTTGGTAGACGAGAGCTGACGTTACATTTTAATCTAACTTTGAATCGGCAGATTTGCATTGCTGCAGAAATTAGTACATTTAGAATCGTATGATTCATATGAAGTAGTTAAGAAACAATTATAAGATTAATAAGGGCTTGGCAAAAAAAAAATATTATGCAATACTGGAAAAAAATAAAGGGATTAGTTTTTATTTAAGAAGATCGAGTCAGCGGAAAGTAATTAAAATTTTATATTGAATATGTCGTTGCCGATACATAAAAGAGTAAAAAGTATACATTCTAGCCAATCAAAACGTAATCTTTTGGTGCTTGATGGAGCCCTGTGGATCAAGTCGTTCATTTGAAAACACAATTTTTACTTTTTGTACTGTGCGCGTGATTCAGAATAAACTGCTCAATGAATCATACTTCACAGGATCATTTCTGTAGTATTCTTCGCTTCAATAATTCGGTTTTCGAGGGCAGAAAAACTGCACTGGGCTTTATAGAAGATTTTGTTTTAAATAAAATACACACTTGCAAATTACAATTTATCCTCTAAATTTGGTGGGCCATATTCCTTGCTTTTATCCAACTTCGTGAGGAAGTCAACATGCGTAGCAAAATTAACTCTATACCGTATGAATGGCTATTACTACATATAAACTTGATGGTAGGATGAGTTTGTGAAAATAGAACAGTTGTTTAGAATCTTAAAAAATTATTAGAGTCTTTACGCTGGTAACAGTGCCGAAAAAGAAGATGATGGTTATAGTATACGTCAAGAGGCGGGCTTCTCTTAAAGACTGAAGACACGACCCTTAGAAATGTTAGCCGGCCCAGCAAAAGAGCAATAAGACTCGTTCAGGGCAATAAGAGTGAAGACTCACTGGAGTCTGGATAGTATACGACAAACTATAGATATACCCTTCCACCAGGGCTCTAGCTTCTAGCTCATCTCTGCTTTATTGGATGCGTGAAGGGTACCGGAAGGCAAGCATGTACGACAGTGAGGAAAGAAACGTCGCGAGTCCTGAGCACGTCGCACAGTGAAAAGCTCAGAGAAACGCACATTTCTGGTCTGACGTCTTAAAGTTTGAAAATACATTTTTTATGAGGTCTTATACGTCTTCTCTGTTTTTTCATGGCACTCTTCAATTCTATCAGTCACTGATGTGGCAAGAGAATATATATTTTTCATGAAGAAAGTTAACAGTACTGAAATCGCTAACAGCCGATTTTAATGTATTCTGTATTTATTTATTAAAGCAGACCATGCAGTAAAGCCGTTCACTTAAAATTTAACATAAAGTAGTTTTAACAGAGACGTAGCTGAACGTTAAAGTGATGATATTTTGAGATGAAAAGTCGGCGAGGAGAATGAGCGCATTATTGTTGAAGATGCTGAGCTTTGGTAAGACAATCACAGAGAACTCTTCTTATCATCAGCAAGCATAGTCATACCGCCGTGCTGTCTCCGATGTTATAGCTTATTCTAGCTGCGGAAGCGTTGAATATATAGGTATGTAGGACATACATACAGTATATATATGAGCTTGGGAAAGGAGGTGCAATGCTTTTGACCCGTTTATATTTTACGACAGCGTTTTATCGCTGAAGACATGTGAAATATTTTTATAATATTATTCGTGTCATATATTTCTGCAGTGCTCTTTCCCGTTCTCGCCTATTCGCAAAAACTAAAAGTATGGCAAAATATCCCGTAAAGCACAGAAAACTGTTTGTTTGTTATAATGCAGATAAATACTTGTAAGTACTTACACATTTTTTTCTAGATTTTAAGAAAATATGCCAATTCGTACCAATCGTTATGCTAGAAAATGAGGAATATGTTTCCAGCGCTGTAGGAAACCGCATGTCGCAGGTATTCGTGATCGGAATAATTCCACGCGTTCTTTTAAAAAGTCTCCACAGAGATTCGGAATCACTATTGGACTTGTGATTGCTGAAGCGTCTGATAATTTAAATCAATTTTCCGCCCACGTCATTCCCCCAATGGTTCATCTCCACACTTCCCTCGAAATTTTCAAGCTTATAGACATTTCGTCGATTCTTTTTCTCGTTATGTTGGACTTCTTTAGGGATAAATAATAATGTTTGAGAAAATGAATTTTTGTAAATTGATCCGTCATCAACGTTCTATTTATACTATATTCAATTTTATTGAGAAAATAATGCATGATACCCCTTTTAGGTTTTCGACATTGAAAGTCAACTGAAGGCTCTTACTCACATTTGCTTGACGACCGCACAAAATACGTTATGATACTCATGATTTATGATACGAAGATCTGCTTTACCATTGCCATCTCAGCGTATCAATAATTAATCAATCTCTCTGAGTGCATTGACGTTTCTTTTTCGTCTCGACTATAGAGAGAGTATTTTCTGCAAGCCTAGAAATAAGTAATAAATTTCTACGAAATTCCTATTTTCCACAAATTCTTCTCATTTTGTTTATTTTTCGCACTGTGCTGCATTTACAATTTTTTATTCATTCGACAAAATGTACGATATCCCTTTTAAGCATATGCCACTGATATTACGTTACAGTCTTTTTTCTATAGTCGTATATCGCGATGCTCAGGAATCTATTCCTTTGAGTGGAGTGAATTCTCTTTTTATTCACCGACAACGAGAGACGAACGTACGTTTTACCAAAGAACTAAAATCCGAACGAAAGAGCGAACGAACTAAATAAAACGCAAATGGAAAGAAAAGACGAAGCGGTACATCGTTGAACGTGCATCAAGAGTCTCGATGGTGGTACTCGTTCACGGGTCTAGCTCTTGATGCTTGTTCCTCGAGAGAAGGAAAGAGCTCATATACCTATCGCGGCTTCGCTTCGGATGAAAAGAGATGAGGCTATCTTCCTGCTCCTCAAAGGGCTTGACGTTGAGGACATACTCAATGAAAATACCCTTCGCCCCAGGCGTTACCAACCGATGTATATATGCACCAGCATGCAAAGCAGCTTCCATTCCCCTGGAAGAGCCAGTACCTACACAGAAAATGTATACAATATAGAATAGAAGGTAGATGCAATATATATAGTATAACATTGCATAGAGAGCGGACTGAAGTGAAATGAGACACCCCCGATTCACTCGTCCAATCGTCGTTTCCGCATTCGAGAACGAAACACTGGCGAGTACGTCTCGCGTTAATTTCAAGTTTCTATCCAAGTTTCACCATTAAGGGCTTGCTTTTCGTACGAATCTCCTCCACCCCTTACCTCTTCTTTACCTAGTTTTGTCTTTCTTTCTTTCACTTCCTCTTTTGTTTCATCTTCGAGGATCGTTCGGTCTTTACCTATGGCTCGTTCCCTCTACTGTACAAACCCTCTGCACAAGACATTTGTCGTCTTTCTTTTCCTTTCTTGTCGTTTTCCGCGGTGCTTAACCCACCCCCACCCTCTGTACCGTCGCCCATCACGACGTTAATCGCGAGATAACAATGGGGCGAAAGTTTCCATTTTCGAACGATGAATTTTGCTTTTCTTCCAGCACAAGCACTTTTTTGGAATATATATAGATATGGTAAGCTATATAGTACGGTATAAGATTCTTCCCAATTCTACTGTTGCTGGTGTTACTGCTGCAGGGGGTCTTCGAACGACTCTGAAAAAAGTTATTCAGCGCTATAAGCCTCCAACTTTGCAACTTTAATTCCTAAAGGCGAAAAGAAATTATGTCATTGATCGTTGGCATAATGGTAGAGCTCAGAATCGCGCCAAGGGAGTCGACTTGTTCGCTGAGCGCGTCGACACAATTTTCGGGAACACAGGGAAAGAAGTCTCAGGAGACGGGGAATGAGAAGTGGTGGTTGAAGGGGCGGAAGGGACTTTCCAACGAGTTTAATTAAGAAAATTGACAAACCGGAATAATCGACGTTGGTGAGAAAGAAAGAGAGGCAAGTAAAGATATCTCTGTGTTCGTAACAGTTCGTCCTTTTTCGTCCTTTTATGGTACAAAAAAAATTCACGCCTGGTTTCATAATTAATTAAAAAAAAAAAGAAAAGTTTTCGCTGTAGTCCCAAATCGCTTATTTTATTGAAGATCACGTAGAAATCGAATAAGATGTAATTAAAGTACGGATAGATGAACTATATCATTAATAAAGATAAGACCGGAATGATTAACAGCTATTGACTCCCGTCTCACACTACGGTTTTTCATACTCGGGGCTTACATGACAAAATTACGATGAAATTTCACGCCCGAGTGATCAATTATGTTCTGCTGAAGTTGCGTATCAAGTTCAGATCTCATCTTCGAGTATGTTCAGCGGTTGTTTCAAGCAACCACATAAGACACAACAAACGAGACTCATGTGCAAGGTAGCTAGCCAATGGAATAATTGTAAATTAATGTTGACAGGAGGATAGAGTGGGAGAGAGAGAGAGAGAAGAGAGAGAGCGATGTAAACTTCAGATCCTCAAATTCCTGTGGTCACTTGATTGCAAATACCTTCAAGCAGAGTAGCTGATGGTTGAAGTTTGTAGCAGCCCTATCGAGTCTGCTATGACGTCGTACAGCATCCCAACAACGTATCTGCGGTAGACACCGAATCGTTGTTGGTGCAGAGACGAGAGTGATGACCTGTAGGAGAGAACAACGAGGTGACCAATGGCTCAAATTTCGAATCACTCGAGAAATTAAACCTGTCAATGGGCAGTTAAATTAATCGTAGTGTATGAATAACCTGATATGCGATGGTGAAATAGTAGTGAATGTATGTTACGTAACATATAGTAGATACACAATGCAAAACATAAAGCAGTTGGTACATATATAGAAGCGAAGATCACTCATAGAGTCGAAATACCTTGGCACCTTCCCCCTCCACTTTGCGAATCGAATACCGTTCGGCGTTTCGCGCATTTCATGGATTTCCATGGAAAACCGTAGCTCTCACTCCAGAACGAAAAAGAGAGCGATCGATTGAGCAAGAGAGGATTGTAGGGTGCGAGAATAAGAAAGCCGACATCAGAGTCCCTTCGTCGATGCTGCTAGGTCGATCCACGAAGGGGGTAAGTTACGCTTTAACTCCAGACTCGTTCCTCATTCTCATGCCAGTGAACGATTGTTCGTTGCCGAAATATCGAACACATATCGAAATTTGGAAATTTTCGAAAATTTCCATCTTATTATGTAATGCTTTTTTGTTTAAATCAGGCTTGAGAATTATTGATTATTTTCTTATAATAACCACATTTTTTTCAAACTTTGAGTACATGTTGTAAATATTTTGATCTGTTTTGTATGATTTAAAAACCCTAGTCTTAAATTTTAAAAGGATGAGTGAACGATGATTTTATGAGGCGAGGTGTAACATCTAATACCTATATATCGCGTGACCACATTAACTCATCACGGTTGAACTCACCGACCCGCTCTTTTAACTTCAACGAAGGATCTCGACTCTAACGACGAATTTAATTATAAACTATCAAAGCAATTCCGGGAAGTGATAATTCGTTCGGTCACGGACCAGTGGTGTTCCCGCAAGAACTGATGATTTTAATAGGTTCAAGTGGCTGTATTAATTACCCGAGTCAATAAATTAAATAGTTACGTAGAAATAAAGATAGCGAACGGGGGACGGAGATAGAAAGAGTAGAGGGACGTTCTTACCATGTACCGGGATAGCAAACAAAACTCATGGGGATCGGTTGGGGGGTCTACGTCGAGTAGGTGTTACTCCAGGCTTATCGGAAAACCACCCGTGGGAAATATCGATTATCGTTATACCGTGTGTATTGCCTCCGGCGGGCGTAACCATCCGGCCATTGGAGTCACACCGCACTCACTCGGATAATATACTATACTATATATATCCGTACATTTTACGTGCATTATGGAGGTACTAAACTCTCACGTACCCTTATCATTCAACTTGATAACTCTATGTCGTTATTCGTTCTTTATTAGCTCGAATACCTGATAATATTTGTGAACCACCTACGGCATTTGTTTACATCTGCATATTCATGAATTTTTTCTGTTCATTATTTGCTGTACAACCTTATTCGGCAGCACGAAAGTTGCATTGGTTCGATTTGAAAAACGTAATTCCTCGATGCGTTTATTTGGTACTGAGTAATTGCAAATATTCCACAGCTATTGGTTTAGTCTCCATCATCAGAAATCGTATTTCTTATTTACCATTCCTATCTATGGCGTATCTAAGTATTAATCACTATTTTAGACATTCAACCTTTCAGTGTTCATTGTGATAATTCTGATACGGAGAGATTGTAATTAATTAATTATTTTGAATGGGGAAGGAATCTGATGTTCAGATAGGATTTAATCCTGTGCATGATTGTCACTCTCTTATGTATAAGCCAATTCGTAATTTAACATAGGTATAGTGTATGTATGTAGATGTGTTCGAACAAAGAGGAAGGGCGAGAGACAAACAGACCCAGAGAGAGTATCAGAATGGTAAACCAGAAACTGGACAAGCACGGTTAAGACTGTACGGTCAGGGAACAATTAACTGCTGCTGTTCAAAAGCGAGAATTAATGGTGGCAGACCTCTCTTGTACCACCACAGGATATTAGAAACTCGAGACGTTACGTTTTGAACGTGTACGTATTCTCTGAGAAATTGAATGACGATATATATCGTCCGTCAGACCCTCAGGACCATCAGGGACACAGACATATATTGAGTCATAATGAGAAGGAAAAAGACAATAATAGACGTGGTATGAGAATATCATGTTCGCTCAACGTTAACTTCGGTGCTTCACGTAAACAGATTATTAATCTACTTATTATGCTTCAACAATATTCTAAAATGACGTAGGGGGAATGAGCGTCTGATGATTAAAGAGACTCATGAAAAAAAGAGGAACCTTTCGAAAAAAATATCCCAGGCTGTGGTTCGGTTGAAGCCATTAAGTCAATCGAGCAAGGCATAAGCCGTAGCGACGGCGGTACCCGGAGGAAGTCCTCAGGGACCTGACCCACGACTGGTAAGAAATTGCCCCCGTAGTCCGAGTATAACGAGAGACTGAGATAGAAACCTCGATAGAACTTGCCACGTACGAATCGGCTCTCTTCAACCCGTGATGACTACGTTCAGGATAATTGAGATGTGCTCGAACGAGCGATTATCTCAATTTGCACACTCTAATTTATTTTGCATAAATCACGACTCTGTTAAAACACAAAATTCAAATTCGTCATAGTCAAATAAAATTGAATCAATGCCAGTTTTAATTAATTATGTTACTAGAGGTTTTAACGACGTCAATAAATAATTTTTTCCGTTTA
>JABMBT010033134.1:0-13732 GCA_018906895.1 Odontocolon sp. PSUC_FEM 10030002
TTCGAGAAAAACTCTATCGTATTCGTAATCAGCAGAAAAATTCCGATAAAAAAGAATTTGAATACTTCGGGTAGGTTGATTAAGTTTGTTAGATTGGTTTAGTTGGTTGGGGTGATTCCGGAAACTCTGCGTTGATTACGAATAACATAGCGATTTCCTCAAAATCTAAAGTCCGTGAGTATCTGGACCCCGGTACTTACAAATATCGCAACTTGTATATTAAATTTGCGCAGGCAATATAGTACATACGGATAGTATATAATTTCATCCTCGCTATGCTTGCATGTATCTATCTCCAGCCAACTAATCCGAACTGTTGTAGCTTATCGCAAGCTCCACCGCCGCGAGTATCACGCGAAACTCTGCCTTCATCTCCATGCAAGCTATGGCAGTCTGGATTCTCGAGTCTAGACCTCACTGGCTTCTACCCACATCGGCCAACGACATCAGGAGAAGTACCGGAACCAAGCAGTCCCTTGTATATCTCACTCCAAGAGTCGAGCTGACTCCTATCTCATCTTCGTTCCCACGGATCTCGCGCTATATTTTTACTGCTAGGAGGATAACTTTGCCAATGATATCCGGGCAATCCGAAACACCGGAAACTCTCCCCGATACCTTGATGCAGTTTGAACGATGAGGCGGCAATGCAATTAAGTATACAGAAACTCAATTTGTAACTCTATACTGCGAATACTGATGGCAACATTGCGATGCAACAAATCTACAAGAAAATGCGAATCTAGTTTCGTAATTCGTATATAAAAATTAATTTTCAGAAATTTATATGAAAATGCTAATAATAACCCTTATATAAAAAAAACCTGTCAAGGTAAATAACTTCTATTCGTAGGTACGTAACATAAGTAACTTTTGATATATACAGTCGAGATTCCATGTGGAAAGTTCCTAATCTCGACCCAGCACGATCCAAATTAAAGCTGGAGCTGGAAGCTATTTTACTCGAGTCCTTATTTCACGGGCTCATTTGCAGCCGGAAAAGACCTACCGGGGAGAGTGTAAGTCCGTCGGTGGCAGGGTGCGGACGTTGTGGAGATTTCTCATAATTCATATATCTTATCTTTGCGCGTATAAGCGGAATTTAAGCCTCTTCTAATGTAGCTGTGCTGGTGGTGCCACTTCTGGCATACTGTACGGCGTGCTTTCTGCTAATGTACGGGTATAAAAAAAGTTAATAAAAATAAATAAATAAAAGAACTCTGTCCCAACTTATCTGCCAGAGAGATACCCGAACCCTGTATAAGGACGTTGAGCCACCCAGCCAGCCATAGCCGCATCTGTACAGCAGTATCATTTTAGGAGTATTATTATAGAAAACCAACCGGGAAAGCTCGCCCTTCAACCTTTCTTCTCGTTCAGGCTGCAGGAGTAGGTAATCCTGGTAAAGACCGGACCGGCTTTCCGAACCGGAGTTTCCACGCAGGATAGCGAACTTCTCTATCCCCTTTTCGTTCCCACGTCTTTTTCTCTTCTCTTTCACTCACCGTGAAGTACTCGGTACTTGCCAAGTCACCCTTCCCCTTCGGACTTTAGTCCTTTTCAACCCCTCCCACCCGGTCCACTTTGCGTTTCTATGGGCGGAAACTGTACTATAGTTTTTTTTCCGACAGATTCCACAGGGAGTAATATCTGCGATATTGGCGGCGTAATGGGAGAAACGCAGCGGACGTGGACCTGGCCATCTGAGGCCTTGCGACTTTTCCCGTGCTGGATGAATCATTGGTCGCACCGGGAGAGCATTACCAGTGCAACTGGGCTCCCAACAGCAGCTAACTATAACTACAGGAACTCGCTCTTGCTTTCTCGAACCTGGCGGTCGGCTTTACCACGGCTGAGTTCCAGTAGCCGCTCGGCTACTGGCAATAAATTGCTATGGCTAACGTGGCACGATATCCAAGAGTGCGCACGCCACTGCACTGGACTCTTCTACCACGTTAAACCCCTTTTCTTTCCTCTGTTAACTTACTCTCTTTCGTCTTCTTACTACTTTGTCTCGATACGTTGGAACGTACTGCAAACGACGAAACAGGTTACATCAACGAGCTGTAGTTGTAGCTGCGCTTTAGGTACCGTTCGCGTGCAATTCGTGACCGACTATAGCGTTCACAATGAAATAAGATCCCTGCATGGGTACCTTGGATAAGCAATACAATGGTTGGTACCTTAAGCAGATAGTAAATACTCTTTTTCGTATACATTTGTCTGTTTCTACCTAATGCGATTCACTATAGATACTGCCAATAACTGTTGGAATCTAAGTATTGTACCGTGGAACCCTAACCTATCTTGCAGATTATGAATGTAGAGACGTCGACAAAATCGTGCATTCGTAAATCGACAAACTTTCCACGTACTTTATTTCTTTGCCAATAAAAATAAAGTTATAGTCCATCACGTGCTGTAAAAACATAGTGGGTCCTCAAATTTTCATTCTGTCCTGGCACCCCCGTCGTCGACCGAAGGGAAATCGGGTCGGAGTGATACCAGCCAAAAAGAGCAATCCAACTATCCCTAGAGAGGGTAGAGAGAGGGTGTATGATACGAGAGAGAACCGAGAGGGCCGGAAATGTTCGCGGAAATGTGGTCAGGATGAAACGAGCGTTGGATGCTACTATGAAAGGTCAATTCTTCCAGACGATACCACGGAGACCGTAGAAAAAGAAGAGAAGCGTGTCGACGATGTTGGGTCAAGGAAACATCCAGCAGAAACCATCGTTCGTGACTGTGCCTTCTTTCCTATGCTCTCCTCTATCCGTCGTAAAACGTAATCGTGTCACCTTTCTGGCACTTCACGGCTCGTAAAACTAAAAATGATGAGACCTCCTTACCATATTATTGCCGGATATATAAGATGCAGTGAATATTCGCACGGTTTTTCATTAATTTCGCCCAAAAATCAAGCTGCTGATTTTGACTTAAAAGAGATGGAATAGAATCTTAAAAATATCCAGACGTCTAAATGGATGGAATAAAATTGCAGTTCATCTTACAAAAGTTTGTTCTGTTGTATCAAAATCTACGTTACATTTGTAATCGTTCCAGTGGATGGATTTTTGGTAGACTTCACTCCGGATCAACCGCAGACAAACAAATTTTTACATGGAGTTGGAGATACTTTAGGAACGGGATGGATGATGGCTTACTGTCTGAGAGGGACGTTTTGGAGAGATTCTGGTGGCTGCTGGATCTGCGGAGATGGAGAAAGACGTGGAAGTGAAGGAAGAAGAGCGGTAAGAGGAATAGCAAGAGAAGAAGGCATCTGTTGCGCCTCCGCGCGCAACATTTACATAATCGCCCAGGCTTTCTCGAGCTGGTGGCGCGTGGGCTTCTCTCCATTCGCCAGCTACCAGTGCTTCCACTCCAAAGTATACATATAGAAGTGTCGTATAACTACACACCCGCTAGTAGAAAAGGCAACGTCAGGCTATATTGTACTACCCCGTGCCTGGCGCATTGAGAATGGCAGGCAACGTTTCCATGTCTCCGCGCACCAACCCTTACCTTCACGTACACCATTGTGCTGTGCACCAGCGAAGAGCCAAGTCGTTATTGTCGTTGGTCACAGAGCAATTACTTAGATCTTGGCGGCGGCTCATCTACTTTCCCCACTGTGTTCGTGTTGCTTGCACTTGTATAGTTGGCCGCACCTGTTTTTAAAACATATAGATATCGGAGATGATGAACGATAGAAAAAGCATTCTACAAACTACTAAAATGTAATGCTGCAAATCCATGCCGTTCTGCAACCCTCAGCAAATTATTATGCCAATGCAAAAATTCTAAGTGTGATATCTTTTTTGTTATTGTTATTTTACTTTGATTGAAATTTGAAAATCCTTTAAGAAGAATGCTCGTTCTTGCAAACTTTATTTGTTTCTTTCCATGGCTTTAAGATGCTTTTTAGATATCTTTCAGAAACTGTTATGTGCATTGTAGGAGATTATATTGATCTGTAAGCATGGGTGTGTATCCTGAACAGCATTAAGGTCACATGGTTTCACCCTTACCTCGCATACGAGTCCGTGAGGACTAGAAGCAGAAGACGGGAGTGATACGATTTGCATGTCTCGCGTAACGTGTTCCTGTCGTCCTGAACCTACTACCTCCTGCCAACCTTCCTCCTCGTCTCGTCGGCCCGTTTCGCCACCGAAATGGCAAGGCGACGTTGGAATGCATATAGTATAAGCCACCCCTTTGCTACCCTCTCTTCGTCCCCGGCTCACACGTGAATCTCACACCAAAACGTAGCTGCCTCCGAAACCCTGGCGTCTCTTCCAGCACCTGTCGACGTGCAGCATACTCGAAGTAAAGCGAGGCACGACGTTTCGCATACATAACGAACCGTCAACCACATTAACCCGAGCCTACTACGTTTTGGCAGCCTTCCCCCTCTCCATTGCTCGCTTTCTATGCCCGTCATTCCCTTCCACCCCGGTTGAAAATTGGCTTGGAAGTTTCAGTACCCACAGAGAACTTGCAAGCCAACTCGGTAGGATTATAAAGACCTACTTCCCATTCCTCATCCACGAGATGTTGAAGCCTTCAAGAGCATCATCCAGTCCTGTAGTATTATCTCATTCCCGATGATCCCAGTGCATAGCCACTGAATCCCAAGCTAACACCCGTACTAAACCTTCTCAGACATCGAAACTCGCGATTCTGCAAACTGGAAGGTTTCTCAGAGAGAGTCCATACTACAGAATATAGACAGGATAGCATCGGTGAAGTCCCTGCGCAACATCCATTTTCGAAGTTTTCAAGTTAGTTGGCTGCTGATGGTTGAATGCTACACTAGAGAACTTGGCGTGGCTGTTTCCTCGTGGTACTCGCTGCTGTTGAATTCTGAACCTCCTTCTCTTTCGTTGCGGAAACCAAGTGAGCTCTTGCAGAGTCCATGAATGTATACCCACATACCTCGACAGGATGGAGATCCCTTCGCGTTCGTATATCTCGGCCTGTGCTCGTATTAAACCAAGCCTCTACGCGTCTACCAGAGATTAGACGTGCTTATTAAGGCCGCAGTACGCTTCTATTGCTTTTACGTAGCTTCCAAGTTTCAATGAGTCACGGAGATTATGTGTTGGAGCGTGCGGTAAAAGCGAGGATATCTAGTCGCTCGATATTAGCCGGGAACAAGCCGGTTTGTAGATATAGTCCATGTTTCGTTGGGATGTCTACCAGCGTTAGCACAGTGCCTTAGAGCAATATACCAAATTGTCTAGCTGCACCGTCGACTTTATGAATCTCATGATCCGTGGATAAAAGGTGGGACACTGGAGCGATTGCAGCCTAAATGTAACGACAATCACTGCATAGGAAAAATGCAGCATGCAACTGAATTGTAAGGTATCTACGCATCAGCATACTTGTACGCAACTCATGCTTCGCCCCGTTTTATATAGTGTTGATGAATGCCTAAACAAACGAGACTACTACAGATGCGTTATAAAGAATGAGGACACCAGGCGGTACCAACAACGGCAGTTACGATGGACTATGGATGAAAGAATGCATCGATAGTCATATATAGAAATATTAGGCTTAGTTATAAGAATATGAATATCATTGATTTTTGTACGATGCGACAATTGACGGGCCGTCAATTGCATGACTAGACGGATAATCTTCGTTCGTGTAACTGTTCATTTTGAGAAAGTACAAACGGTACAACTTGTAGTAGAATTCATTGGTGCTTGAATAATTCCATTCATCATTCGTGTAATGTAAGAATTGGATTGGCTCAAAATTGTGTTGAAGCTATTTTCCATTCAGGAATTTCTCTCTTGCAAGATGCATATTCTTCATTCCTATAGCGATGTACCCATCTTCCATACAACGCACATCTTGAAGATAACATGACTGGATGCACGTGAACGATATACGTTCCAAATCCACCAACGACTGGAATATGGAAAGTCAAGAAATTCAAAGCTGGATAACGGTGAATCGTGTAGCTCCTTCAAGTCGTAGAGTCTCTCCGTCGTGTATATCTCGACTCGGTCTTTGCTGCTGCGTCGTGTATAGCTCGACGTACCAGCTTTCGTAACAGTACGTACTCTGGATAATATCAGGGTGCACGCATAATATTCATGCACATACATCTTCGACCGTACATCTGTACATCCAGCAGGCAGATGAATTACTGCTTCTGATCTTCTTATCCATCACGATGCTCTCTCTGACTCTGGATTATTTATGCCACGTAAGAAACTTATTTAAGCATTAATCTACATTACCAAATAAAATAAGCACAGTGCTAAGAACCGCGTCTTGCAGCAATAGCACGTTGAAATTCCGTATCACTGCAGTGTGAACACAGGAAGCTAAATCCTGAATCTTGGATTCGCACGTCCAATGTGTGGAAAAGTACGTGCGGACTTCTTCGTCGTCATCGTCGTAGTCGTCGTGGAGACATACAACGAGAAGTAGAATTCAACCGGGAATGAGGTTTGCGACGATGGTAGCAGTGTTAGCGGCTTCGTGTGTAGCCGAGAGGAAATGCGATAAGACCAAGAGTATAGAAGTCGTGGAACGATAGTAGCAACCGCGGACGCGGTGGTGGCGAACGCGGCGTACACCAACGGCCGCAATCATTAGGCAAATGGGAATGCTATTACGGGTAAGTTCGCTGGCTTGGTACCCACTTCGCATTGCAAAGACCGAGTCGAACGCGCCGCTTTTCTACCCGGGCTTTCTATGTTCGACCGTGTTCTATGGTGCCATGCTCGAACCCAAGCGATATTATTATTGCTGGTGGCACGACCACTGCCTATCACTGCCGCTGCGAAACCCACACTTTTATATCCCGAGCCAAGAATCTCGTGCAGCTTGCGTGTCGACGGGAATCTCGCCACAACGGCCTAAAGTATGCGTGATCGCAATCATTGCAACCCTGTCGTTAATTGGAGTCCTCGTGGATTCCTCTCGGAAATAGTAAAATAGAATTACGTGCAGGCGAAGCAACACTTTCGTTGGAAAAGTGACGAAAAATTGTGTGAAAAATAATAAGAATACATTAAATATATTTTGACTGATTTAATTGACCACATAATTTATGTATTAGTTAATTTTTCCGATACGTTAACGTTGCATCTCAGTCTGTCAGAATTTTTATTCCATCATGCGATTAAATATTTCTCGGTTCTACCTATCACTCTAAATGAATATCGTTCTCGTATTAAATTATGCGATATACGGAGTTCTGTGCTGGAACGCGACGAATCGCTAATGGAATATTCTCGTACGACGAACGCGCACTCAGTGGTTCATTGTCGAATTCGCGGAAAATATAAAAGCTCGCTCGTTCTCGTAGTCTCGTTAATTCGTTCGCCATTAACGGGTCGGCTAATGATTCCCGATATACATATATATGTCATATACTAAAGCCATCGACTATCGAAGCTTGTCACGAGCTCTCGTCGATTATTCCTATATAATATATGATAGCCTATTGATGAAAAGGGGCGTTGAACTCGTTGAACGAGCGAGCGATAATCGGTCTAATTCTCTCTCTTTTTTTATCGCGGATTATACGCAATTACATATTCTCACTGTGAATAACTTCATTGGCCATTTGATCATTTATCATGAAACTTTAACTACTGCATCCCCGACTTGACTAATTCAATAATTCAGAGGAGCTCCATAAAACTTTGTCAATTGATTCAGCTGCAGTACAGATCTGCCTAAACATTCGAAACGCTGGAGATTGTAATTCCATTCAAATTCCCCAGAACACGTTACAATTTCTCCTAAGCAAACACTGCACCCGCATAACTAATATTCTCTATGTCTGTACCGCTGGGAAATGTTGGTTTGTGGAAACAAGAATGTTAAGCCATGTCGTTCTAAAATGAGGAGGGTAGGCTGCTGTAAGCATTCAACGATATTCAGACGCATTGGCAACATGTAACTAGTCAAAGTTCAGAGTCATCCTTAGGCTGGTAGAAAACAAGCCACGACCATTGACAGCCTCCAGCCAAAGGAACAATTAGGGATAAGTAATTGACGGGGAATTTCTCGGTATATCTGCTACACTGCAATAGATTAGAGTACGCGGGTGTAGAATTCAACAACGCGCCCGTTTGCTCAACTTAAGTAATTGTAGCGAGGGGCCCGTCGCCTCGACAAATACTGCGGAATGCCTCGACGACCTGAGAACCGTACCGCAGGGTGTGCGGGTTTCTATACTCATGTGGAAACCCGGTTCTACAACGTAACGTTACCTTGCTCTCCGTTGATGGTAGAAGTGTCTACCGTTTTCCACCACGAAGACTACCGTCACCTAGACCGAGACCCGGGACCATCGACATTCCTTCGAAAGCTCCTAAATTATCATCGTGCACCGCAGAACCGTTTGTTCGGTCTGAGGAGACCTCATGGACCTCAGACTTCTGGAATACGAAGCTTACCAAGTAGCAAAACCCTGCTCCAGCATCACAACCAAATGACTCAGTCGTTACCCAGGAATTGAGTGAACCAAGAGCGTGAACGTATTTAAGACCGAAACAATGCAAATAAATAGCCAGTCGATGGGATACCGACTTTGTTGGGACGGCGAGAGCATGTATATCCTCCAATTTCGAGGCGTTTTGGCAAAGCTCCAGACTAGATATAGCCAAGTGGGAATCACTTGCACCTCCCAGACAACACTGCACCCTTGTATCCACCCTTCTAACATGTACATGTATATCTATGAATAACCATTGTCCTTTCGTAGTAGCTGGTAACTACTGCAAACTCCAGTATAGTCATTTTCGTCCAGGACGTACGTTGTCTTAGAGTTTCCTAGCATAGAATTTCCGGCAAAAGGAACGGGGAGTCGAGGCTTGGTTACGACACCCTTTATATAGATCTGTCCAGAATGATATTTTGAATCCTCATACTCCTTATATTTACCCCTTCGTTAAATTCCCCTCGTGAATATCCTTAAGCAACTATTCTGGTATGCCTATACCATATGTGCGTGCATGCATGCATTCGGGTGGTCAATAACAATCAAGTCAGCATCGCAACGCATAACTTGTATGAAGAGTATAACATGCACAGTGAATTCCTGACTCTATCCTGAGTCGCCTTGATGTTTATATTGGCTGTGTTATTTTTTCGTTGATTCTCGAGAATAGCCAGTTACGTTCCCGGTTGTGTGGTCATCGGTTCTCCTTTTTGACTCTCTTGTGGAATGACTTTTGGAATTAGTTTCATAGTAGCTGACCCGCAGGGGGATGTAGCAAAGGTCCAGTTCTTTCGTTCGTCTGTCCGCCGCATTAAAAAGTCGATCCATCAAGCTGGGATACACGTGACAAAACAAGGCGACTGGAGCAAAGCCCCTGTTGCGGACGGCGTGATATGCAGGACGAAGCTACGTTCTCCTGCGGGAACGAGAGTAGAGAAGGATGAAAGTCAGAAGAATAAGGGGAATAGAAAAAAAAGGAAGAGCATTTCCGACACAGCTACAAGGAAGATGGTATTCCTTGGTTCTATATATCTCTGTCTTTGTTCCCAAACATAATCCAATTTGTGTTCCCCTTGCTACTGCTGCCACCGGACGACGAAGACGCACGCGTCACTTCCAGGGACGTGAGTTGACTTCGCGATGAAATAACAATATTGTTTTTCTATCTTGACTGAAGGATTTGGCATCGGTATCCAGTAAGCCAAGGCCCAAAAGACTCGGAAGCAGCAGAGGCTATAGATTCAATATACCAACGCAAACCACATGTACTCGAGTTATTCAAATGCTATCAAATCGTATAACGTAAGATCGATAACCGCTCCATACGGTTTATCGTACTGCTCGCATATAAATGTCGTAATAAGAAAAATGGGAGTGTATGTGGCCAGTATTCTTTCGCATCCCAAGGGAATCGAATGACCGTTCATTAGGCAAACGATCGTGTTTGTAGAACAGAAACCATTGATACATATAATTTTGTAAGCCAGTGGAAGTAGAGAAACTCCAGACGAGATCCACTCACGATAAAATTAAGGTCGGGGGTTACGATGCCGTGCGTAATCGCTGTAAGACACGAAGACGTAAAGGCGACACGGGGATATAAAAGAATCGGCGTCAATTGGCAGGGAAACCAATATAAGGGTGGTAAATTTAAGGAGTGTGAGGATCCCCTTCTCGTAGAGGGCTCAAATGTACGAAGAAAGAGTGAAGAAGATAGAAATAAAGCGAAAGAAAAAGTTAGATCCTGTGGATGAAGACGAAGACGGGTCACAAACATGGATCGCTCCATGGATGACCCCTCGATGCGTTCAAGTGCGCACAAGCAGGGATGGAGAATCCAGTGGCCATTGCGCAGTCCATAAAGTTCGCTCCTGGCCACAATCGTATAGAATAGGGGTCGAGCTTTTCCCCTCGGGCGTTAAGGTACACCCTCGCCTCTACTTGGCCAGGGCTCTTTGGTCGGTGGAGCATCAATAGGAATGCCATTTGAAGGCGGTCTAAGAAACTGCTAATAGAGCTTGGTGGAGTACCTAGTGTGAGAGAAATTGAGGAAAAGGACTACCGGGAAGATCGGAGGAAAAAGTGAAAAGGAGAATTTGAAGGAAAAGAAGGAAACAAAGAGAGTCAGATCTGTATGAGACTCCGTGGGGAAGTAAGAAAGAAGGTTACGTGTGTATTCTGTCTACTATGGTTGCCTTCTTAGAGTATCCAGGATAGAACGAAAGAATGGATGGAAAAAAAAACGGAAAAGCGAGGAAAAGGAATGAGATAGGAAAAAAGGGGTTGCTGTGGCGGGAGGAATAGCCGGAAGGAGCTTGGAGTAGGGGAAAGAGGTGATCGAGTAGTTTCGCGACGACGACGAGAATTCCCAGTCGAAGAGGATGTGGATGGACCAAGAACGTCGACCAGCCACCCTCGTCCTTTGCTACTCTTTTGCTATGCTCGCCCTCTTGCTTTCTCGATCGCCATTCGAAACCTCGTCCTTTGCCTCGAGTCGAACAAGGCGAGTGAGTGAAGAAACGAGACCCTTTATTTCTGAGGAGAATATAGGACTCTTTGGACTCTTCTCTTATTTCTTCACTTTTTTTTCAGTCACACACTCGCTCGCCACAGTCGAGTGTACAAAGAAAGCGTTACACCGTTATCACATTCAAGTACTCTAAGCCAGCCCATGCACTTTACGAACATTATAGGACGAAAGGAAGAAAAGTAAGACGATGACAACGCGATCGTCCCATCCGGGACTTGTTAGCCCATTAATAGGTTTCGATTGGGACTATTCTTTTATATATGTCATGTAGAAAACACAACTACACTTAATTTCCTTTTTACATGATAAAGGAGGATGTGGTCGTGTACTTTTATTAGATTTCGAAGATTGTGAATATGTTTTGTGCCGAAGCGAATATACTTCTTCTGTGAAGAAAAGAGAATAAAGTAGATAGTGAAATTAAAAAGGTCTTCTTGTTGGTTTATTAAAAATGTATGACTTCTCGAAACTTCAAGCATGGATCAAGTGACTTTTTACCTTTCGGTTACCTTTCTGAAGATTTTTCTTCACAAAGCACTCAACAATTTTTATTAGAATTCAAGACTTCGGTACTTTTTCTATCGTGAAGTATGAAAAGTGAGCATAACAAATTACAAAATAAAAACCAGCGCATTGAAATTCGAGGCAAATATCTGTATAATCTCTTGAAGTGAGGAACTTTCTTGAGACTTCCTCGGAGTAACCTAGATTCAATTCTTTGTTCCGTATTTCTCTACTGTCGACCGGAAAGACACTTTACGTGGACTCCGTCAAGATAAAAGAGAACAAAAATGTATACAGCAAACCGATGAAATATGTGTAGCAGAGACGAAGAAAGTATGAGAGGCTAAAATGCTTTCGTTGATATATTTCGATGGTAGGTAGATATAGTATAGACTTCGTTTTCGCAGGGTTGTTGGCTCTGGCGCCATCTCTCTGTTGAGCCTTGCACCCTCGCACCTGAAACTACCCCTCGTATCGCTTGAAAACGGTACCCTCTGCAATCAGGAGAAATATCGCAGAACACAACCGTGAACGTACAAAGATTATTGAACATCGGTGGGCAACCCTCTAATCATCGTACATGAAATTCTTTTTTTTTCTTCATGTGCAAATTTATTTTTAATTAAAATAATACCTCCGAAAATTTGAATCTTGAATAAGAAGTCGCGTGTCCGGATTGTGACACCCTATGACAACAACAACGACAGAGTCTCCCTCGCAGCACGTAACCGAAGATAAAAAGATCTCTTGCTAAGATAAAACGGTCAGGGAAGTGGAACTCGAAAACTTCCACGGTGCCGGCTTTTCAGATTCATCTCCGGAGCAACGCTAATAGTGAAACAGCTTTCACCCTTAGCGTATCCCACACACTACCCTTCTGTGTACTGCTGTCAGTCGTACGCGGCTGTGGGAGCAACCAGACAGCTCGAAAATGTTGAGATAGCGCCGGCATATTATATAGTCAGCAGCAGGAAAGGAAGATGAGAAATAGAGCAAGAGGGGTAGAAAGGGGGAAGCTGTGTCTTTTTAAGGAACGACGAACCGTGCATAATTTAATTCCATGCCAACCCGTGAACCGGATGATAAACATCAAGTGGCAGAGAGTAGTCCCACAGGTTTCGCAAGTGGCAGCCACGACTCGTCGAAGTCAGAAGAACGGGTACATCGTTTCGTCGTGAGAGTCTCCATATATGTATTACATTACAACACTAACATAGCGTAAATATAAGGGAAGTATGGAAGTGAGGGTGGTGGAACTCGATGAGGGGGCGGAGAGGGGGTGAAGTATAAGGGATGAACAAGCGAGGGTGTGCTCGGCATAAGTTCGAGGAGCGAGTTGGTTCTGTTTCGGATCTCCTAAATACCAATTAGAGATGGAAACTTCGCCTTTCATGTTGATTCCTCTGCTGCTACTGGAGTTATCTCGAAGTTTCTCGCATTGTTCTGCAATTCGCGGACGAGCGTACGAGGAGGGTGTGGAGGAAACGCGAGGACGATGGGGGATAGGATTGCCCAGTGAGATCTTTGGAGTAGTGAACGGAATCCTCGAACGAGCTGCGAGCATAGCGAGCCAGCTTTTACTATATGAATCTACGTATATGTATATACATTACATATATATATGTATATTCTTGTAACATTGGGTATTACTCTCGCTGGCAATAATAATTGTAATTCGAGGTTGCTTTCTCTGTGGGTTGCTATACTTCTCAAAAATTCCTTCGAGACAGTTATTAAAAGGGCCTGGAAAATCGAGCAAAATGTACCAGGGAAAGTAACCTCTTTAGTAATCCTCTCGTAAACAATATGCTTCCAGTTAGGATTTTACGGTATCCTTAATGCGTAGTACAAATAGCTTTAAGTAAACTGTAAGAATTCGTTGATAAAACGTATACACCATGAACTTATCTAAATCCATTTCGGTGTCTATATGAACACACATTTGGTCCTACATCATCAATTTGTTTATAATGCATGAATTACATGGTGTCTTAGAGCACCATTGTTCTCAGCAGGACACAAGTACCCCGGAAGAAATTTCATTTTAAGGTGCACGATGAACTTACCTAAATCCCTTTCGGTGTCTATACACGGAGAGAAATTTATAGTAAAAATTACCCTGCTTTTTAGTAATCCAGGGACACTACCTTTGACCTGCCTTTGAAAATACTTCCAAAACAGTCATAAAAATTTGACCATGCTCTTCAACAAAAATTATGTGA
>JABMBT010033245.1:0-13724 GCA_018906895.1 Odontocolon sp. PSUC_FEM 10030002
TACAATAAATTACACAAAATACTCTAAAAATACCAAAAATGGTATTCAGAAGGTATATCCGGATGAACAAATTGAGCGTGTATGTGTGCGTCTTCAGAGGTTTTCGATTGTTTGACAATGATCAAGTCGCGAAATTCCGGACCCTAGTGACAAAGGTGCATAATTTTAGCATATATGTCTTGAAAATGCTTTAAGGTATCGGTCAAAAATTTGTACGCGTGCAAAGTATCTACAACCCTTCGTTTGGTATTACTTTTATGGTAACTGATAATGATTTAACTGAAGCATTCATTCCGATTAAAAAAAAATATTGAACAATTCTACTCTACCTGTAAAAATGAATGCGCGGAGAGACATTTTTAGTCAAAATCACCCTGCTATTTGATGATCGAGAGACAAGACTCGCTCTTAAAAATAATTCGAAAAAAGTCATGAAAATTTGACCATGGTCTCATGTAAAATTTACTAGACTGCAAGTAAATTTTCATTACTTTTTTCGAATTATTTTCAAAGAAAGGATTATCAAATAGCAGGATCATTTTTGCTCAAAATTTTTCTCTGTGTAAGAACTGTGCAAGTTACGTTATGCATCTTTGTTAATAAATAATAATTTATTAAAATTATAATCTTTATCAGCATTGAGAACCAGTTGCACACGTTTAAGTTTGAAGGATCGGATAATCCGGAGAATGCACAAAGACCGTATAAGAGAAACAGGGCTGAAAGGAAAAGGGAAGAAATTCCAGACCCTTTTTCACAATTGTATTTGGGAAAAAACATGAGGAAGGGAAAGTCTCAGCCGGTTTGAAGGAAAAACGGTCGGCCATGCCTCCGGATGCAGGAATTATAGATAACTGGTAGAGTTTCGTGACGGCATCCAAGCAAGGTCTACGTATAAATGCGTGAGTTAACTCGAGGCTTTCAGTTAGTGGGAGTTGACCGCGTCGTCGAGAAGAGCGATGCTCTCAAAAACACGGATTATCGTTTTGTTATACTTTCGACAAATTATCCCCACCTATTCACGAGATACATGACTAAAAATTATCGTGTAATTATATTTAAATGCATAAGAAAATAATAATCGAAGTAAAGTGAGTGTACCAGTTAATGACCTCTTGAATTAAAATCCATAAATATTTAATGGCGAATGTAATATGAAAATGATAATAAATAAAGAAACGTAGCAACTTTTTATACATAAATCACATTATAGATTGAATATATGAAATATGAGGTAATTTAAGATGAAACATTAAGTTTCGAGTCTTAAACTCGAGAAATAAAAGATTTCAGTTTTTGGTCGATAAATGGTACGCGTTTAGTAACTGGGGCACTTTTATCAATCATGTTTTTCGTTTAATTATCTTCAACGGTTTGTTTGTTCGAGTTAGCGACAAATGAGTGCAAATTAATGATTTATTATTAAAGTACATAACAAATAATCATTTTAATGCAACCAACGATAAGGGATAACGATGGTCATTTATCATGCGACTCGTAACGAACCACCTGCAATTCACATTGATTTTGATTTGTTATCAGCTTTACACGTGAGCGTTATGTGTTTTATCGAGGAATGAAACTCAGATTGGATTGATAATTATGCGAACGGTTTTAATAACATTGGCGATTGTTCTCAATGACAGATAAAAGACGAATGTGCTGGTGATTTATTCATTCAATTTATATTATTCATATCAGTTCGTTACTATTGTCTCAAAAGGCGGGCACTATCGCGAAGCATTATCAACGATGTGTTTGCGTGTCGAATTCGACGTCGCAATATCGTGAAGATCAAAGAAGTGCGTTTTTTTTTCTTTAATTTAAATTTGTTTTCTTCATTTTTCGTTCTACAACTGCGCATATTATTTAGATGAATGTTCGACGAGTCATCGTAGAGGAGCGAAGAGTCATTTATAATTGACACTCAAAACAAAGTGTGAAAAAGTTTACGAACAAAAAGGCTATGAGCTGTTTTTAGCTTCTATTTTCAATTTTTATTTTCTTCGATATTTCATCAATAAAATGGATCAAGCAAGTGGAAAAATTACACACGTTCTCACACAACTCACGGACCCCTTTTTACTAATCGGTTTTTTTCTCGCAATTTTGTATTTTTATTTCACCGCGACTTTTGATTTTTGGTCGAAACGCGGTGTGCTGTTCAAGAAACCGACTATAATACTCGGTAATTTCGGGGATCTTTTGTTATTTCGAAAATCACAACCCGAGGGAGTCGAAGAGATGTACAATTGGTTCAGGGAAGCGAGATTCTTCGGTGTCTTCAGAGTCAGATCGCCTATATTGATACTTCGCGATCCCGAACTCATTAAACAAATATGCGTCAAAGATTTCGGCTGTTTCACTAATCGTGGAATTCCGGTCAACAATACGGACTCGCTCTCCGGTCATCTCTTCAATTTGGAGGGCAAAGCCTGGAAAGGATTGAGATCGAAGCTGACACCTGCATTCTCATCGGCTAAAATAAAAAGAATGTTTTATTTGCTGGTCGAGTGTCACGAGGAGTTTAGAAAATTAATAAACGACAAATCGAACGGAAACGGAGAGGATGTCGACGGTGTCGAAGTGCGTGAGCTGGCTGCAAAATTCACCATAGACGTCATAGGAAGTTGCGCTTTTGGAATACACATAAATGCATTGAACGATGATGATTCTGCGTTTCGTAAAACAGCTTCGAGACTCTCGAAGCCAAGTTACAAAGCTACACTCTGGCGTATGCTGCGAACCGCTATGCCGACGCTTTACAGAATTCTCGGCGTACAGGTCATTGACCCCGAGGTCACAAGATTCTTCAAAGACGTTGTTTCGCAAATGATCGAGCAACGAGAAAACGAGCGAGACTCAAAGAGACACGATTTCATGGATCTTCTTATAGAACTCAAGAACAAGGGTAGCTTGGATATTGAAAATGGAACCGGTAATCAAAATTTCAACGAAGAAGAAGCTCAGATTGATAAAGACATTGGTAGGTGAGATGGAATATTTTATCAGTTGTAAAGTATAACATTTTGGAAAGTGCTGATTAATTATTTTGGTAATATATCAGAGAAATATATGAAAAATGTTTTGTTTAGGGAGAGCGCCGATCGTTGATGAAAAAAGAAAGAAAAAAACAAAAAGCAATTTGACTAAATGTCGATGATTGGTGGAGTGTGCAAATTCTGATGATCGTAATCACTAATCAGTTTAAATACAAACGTTATGACATCGTATTATCATTGTATGATAAACAATAACATTCATAAAATTCATTACAAAATATCGAGATGACGCAGAATTATCGTTTGATTATTCGAATATTTGCAAAAATAATTTATAGATAATTTCCGGAAAGAATAAAATTTGTTGGCAAATGTATAAGAATCTCTGGATTACGAACTATAATTAGTACAAATACATAAAAATGATGAATTTATTTTCGTTTATTCGCCGAACTCGACGAACAGCGATGAATTTTGTCAAAGAATAAAGTTTTACATGACAGTCGAATTAAATGAAGTGATAAATGAAAACGATAACAGATTTCGTAAAATCTCTAGGAATCCCCCGATTACGATTCAATTTACTTTCGTTTGTTCGCAGAACTCGACGATAATGCAATAGCGGCTCAAGCTTTCGTTTTCTTTGTCGCCGGTTACGAAACATCTTCAAACACAATATCATTTTGTCTTCACGAATTAGCACTGAATCAGGAAATTCAGGAACGAGTCAGACGTGAGATTCTCGATGCTATTGACGCAGCGAACGGAAAATTAACTTACGAGGCTGTTCAAGACATGAAATACCTCGATACTGTTATATTCGGTAAGATTTTGTTTCTCAAAAATTCACGATTTATCGATGAACATCAAAATTATATCGATTAAATAATCGATCACTATTCGATCATTATTTATTGGCAGGATTATTATTTGTTTATCTATATTTTCTTTTGCATAATTTACGACAAATTGTATCGTTTTATTTGCAGAGACTTTAAGAAAATATCCACCAGCTCCCCTTCTATCGCGACGATGCGAATATACGTATAGAATACCCGATACCCAAGTAGAATTGCCTGCGGGAATGAGAGTCGTGATACCGATTTACGGTCTCCACCACGACCCTGATTATTACCCTCAGCCAGATATCTTCGATCCTTCAAGGTTTGCCGAGAAAAACAAGAGCTCCAGGCGACCTTACACGTTTCTACCGTTCGGCGAAGGACCACGAAATTGCATCGGTAAGTGATTGCTTGTGGAATATTGATTGTCGATTTATCGATAAACTATTACAAGAAAAAAAAAAATATTCTTCATAATATGAATTTTGAATGAAGAAAAAGTGAAAAGATTTCGAATTCACTAAAATAAATATCGACGTATGAAAAATTGTCTTTGAGTCCAGTCCCGTAATCGTTTTTTTCCTTTTAATTACAGGAATGCGTTTCGCGCTGTTACAAACGAAAATTGGGATTATATCCTTTCTGAGAGATCATCGAGTAGATACTTGTGGAAAAACGATCGTACCGATTAAATTCAGCAGACGGAGTCTCGTTACGACGAGTGAAAGAGGCTTTTGGTTGAAAATTAATTCACTTAACTAGTCGTAGTTTCTTTTTTTTATAATGTAAAACTCGTATTTGTATAATTGACTGAAAATTTGTAACATCAACTGCTAAAAATCAACAATAATCACTTACCCAGTCGATGTATATTCTACATATATTTTTTTGTTTACAATGAAAAAAGTTTCTCGTATTTGTATAATTTACTGAAACTTAGTATCGCTCGCTGCGCTGTAAAATTATACATTTTAGACAACTAGAAACTGTTCGATTGATCAAAAATTTTTGCTCATTATTATTAATTATTAGGGCCCGGAAGTTTGCTACTTGATCATTGTTAAACAATCGAAAACAACCGAAGACTGCAGTATAAACTCGTGAACTTCCGGACCCTATTAATTATTCATTTTCATTAACTTCGAGATTAATCAACATTTATTGATTAGTAATCAAAAAATGTGGATTGATACTTTAATCACTTGATCGTAAAGCACGAATAGCTAAAAGTGTGTATTAATTTATAAAATTAATTTCGACGTTTGTTTTTAGTCATATTTAATATTTATCGAGTTTTCTTTACTACGTATATACAGTTCGTATTGGCGTAATTTACATAAAAACGAGTTCTGCGGCGCACGCCAATACTCAATATAAAAAATATTAATAAGATGATATATTCCTAAGATAATTACGTCGAATCTGCAACAGAGATACTGGCACTTTGTGGATCAGATGAAAAATTAAAAAGAAAAAAAAACAAAAAAAAAAGATTAGCGTGATCGTCTGATTCGCATCGTTCTTAACTGTTTGTACAGATTCAACATCTGAATTTACGTGCCTCTAGCTATGCTTGGTTAGACCTTCTACTCCGTCGTGATGAACTTGAGAAAAGTGGACGAGGTTTGTAGAGATCGTCGCTTGTATAACGTTGGTTGCTACCCCTCGGTCGACTGAAATCAATCGATAGATGTTATATTAATCATTAAAATACAATTAAATATTTATGATAAGCGGCCATAAAAATTGAAAATATACATTGATAAAATATAAACATTATTTGACTTTTTGTATGCAAAATACATGCTACTTATTTTTTATATGTATTCAAAAATATACTTTGTTAACATATTAACATATTTTTTGATCCCAGAAGAGATTGGATGAGTGGAAAAAAAATCGTTTTCACCAACATTGTTTTTCAGTAATTTTTGTTAAGATTCTTGAAGAGATGATCGAATTTGAAGAACAATTAACTTTTTCTGCACGTAAACGTGATTCGAATGAATCGTAGTCAGAAGGGAAAACACAACGAAAATGTTATCTTTGGCATGTTTGCTTTTATTTCTAATTAATACTAAATAAAACTGTGAAAAATGTTCCATTTGGTGGACGTAGAAAGTGAAAGCTTACCCTACAGTATATTCTTTTTTTTCCAGAAATCCAAAGGAGAAATATATACCTTTTTTCGTCTTTGAGTGGATTCGAAGGAATTTTTTCACTGGTCGCCGAAACATCGCTCTCCGGGCTCAAAGGCATTACGAAATTTTCGCCATTCAGCAAATTCTGTTGGTTGCACAAATTAACGTTGGTTCTTTGTTTTTTCGGTCTTCCAATTTTACGTTTTTTTATAATATTCGTAGTATCCTCGACTTCGGGTACGGACGCGACAATTTTATGAGCATCGTTGTTGTTGTTGGTGCTGTTCAACATTATATCCGTTAACGGACTTGTCGAGTATTTGCGTTTTGGTTGAGGCGGCGCCATAGTTTTCGACGTGGAAGACGCGATTTCCTCGGTCAATGTTTCGACTATTTGTTCAGAGGTTGAGGATTTTTCCATTTCTAAAGACTTGATGAATTTCGTAAATCTATTTAATCTCTCGTTGTCCTCGATCAAATATAAACAAGGTTCATCGTCGCTCGAATACGACGAACACCCCTCGATTGCTTGAATGCCGCTTGACGAAGCTGTTTCCATTTTTATTTTACTTGTTTTTATTTTACTTGAATCGTCGTCCTCTGACCCTTTTTTCTGTTTCTGCGTTTTGTCCTTCCTTTTTATCTCACAATTTTCGACGCTTTCCGTTGATTTTTTCCGTTGCTCCTTTTCGTCCCTCTTTTTTATATCGCAAATTTCTACAGTTTTCGAAGATTCTTCCCCTTTTTTCGTTTTCACTTTTGTATTTATATCGCATAATTCTGCGATTTCCGTTGATCTTTTCCGCTGCTCCTTTTTATCCTTGTTTTTTACATCGCAAACGTCTACGGCCTTCGAAGATTTTTCCCCTTTTTTCATTTTGACTTGCGTGTTTATATTGCATAATTCTACGCTTTCCGTTGATTTTTTCCGTTGCTCCTTTTTATCCTTCTTTTTTATATTGCAAATTTCTACAGTTTTTGAAGATTCTTCTTCTTTTCCCATTTTGCTTTCTTTATCAATATCGCATACATCTTCGCTTTCCGTTGATTTCTTCCGTTGCTCCTTTTTGTTCTTTTTTATATCACAAATATTTGGAATTTTCGACGATTCCTCTTCCTTTTCCGTTTTGCCTTCCGTATCTACATCGCATATTTCTGCGTTTTCCGTTGATCTCTTCCGTTGCTCCCTTTTGTCCTTCTTTTTTATATCGCAAATTTGTAGAGCCTTCGAAGATTCTTCTTCTTTTTCCGTTTTGTCTTCCCTATCTGCATCGCATACTTCTGCGCTCTCCGTTGATTTCTTCCGTTGCTCCTTTTTCTCCTTCTTTTTTGTATCGCAAATTTGCAGAGCCTTCGAAGATTCTTCTTCTTTTTTTGTTTTGACTTCCGTATCAATATCGCATACTTCTGCGCTTTCTGTTGAACTCTTCCGATGCTCCTTTGTCTCCTTTTTTATATCGCAAATTTGTAGAGCCTTCGAAGATTTTTCTTCTTTTTCGGTTTTGACTTCCATAGTGATATCGCACACTTCTGCACTTTCTGTTGAACTCTTCCGTTGCTCCTTTGTCTCCTTCTTTTTTATATCGCAAATTTTTAGAGCCTTCGAAGTTTCTTCTTCTTTTTCTGTTTTGACTTCCGTATCGATATCGCATACTTCTGCGCTTTCCGTTGAACTCTTCCGTTGCTCCTTTTTATCCTTCTTTTTTATATCGCAATTTTGTAGAAACTTCGAAGATTCTTCTGCTTTTTCTGTTTTGACTTCCGTATCAATATCGTATTCTTCTGCGCTTTCTATTGAATTCTTCCGTTGCTCCTTTTTGTCCTGCGTTTTTATATCGCAAATTTCTGCCTTCTCCGGAGACTCTTCCCCTTTTTCTTTTTGATCTTTCGTTGTATCACAAAATTCCACATTCTCCGGACATTTTCTTTCCTCTGATTTAACTGTGACTTCCGTTTTTCTGGAACTTACAATTTCCATTTTGGATGGTTCAACGTCTAGCGTCGATTCGACAACTTTTGTATCTTGTTCGTCAATTTCGATCGTCACTTTTAAATTTGATTCCGAAAATTCCGCGCTCACTGAATGCCCGATCTCCGTATTTTTCAGATTCTCGGATTTCTCAATATTTTCAGTTTTATGGAAATTCTCATAGACATTCGTAGAATTATCATCGTGAACATTTCTCATTTCATTTTCCTCAATTCCGAAATGAATTGGCGATCTTACAATAATCGGTTTCGACTCCGATTCCGTAACATTTTCCACCGATTGTTCAACAACGTTCGGCGATGTTTTCTCCTCGATTATCGTTGAATTTGAACTTTCCTCTTGACGATCGAAAGATTCTTTAACTTTTATCTCCGGATCCGTTTCTGAAGAAGTTTGCGCGTTTTTCGGTACGTGAGTCGACTCTTCGACTTTTTTATCAGAAATCATTTCGTTCAGCGATTGTCTAATCGAAAGTTCCATTTCGGAGAGATTTGATTTCGAGTTGAACTGTGTCGCCGTCAAATCGTTAGTAAACAACGAATTTCCTCCCAAAATAATTTGCGATCTTTCCTCAAGCGTAAAATCGCTCTGAATTTCTGGATAAGGTTCGTCGTATTCCTCGTCGCAAACTTCTATTATTTGAACGCGTTCCTCATCAGGTACGGATTGAACATCGTTTTTCACGACAGTCGGCAGTGTTTCGTCGCTTGAACTGGGTTCTACATTTTTCTCCATTTCCAATTGAACTTTCAATATTCGTTTCTCCATTTTTCTTCTTATTTTCATAAGCCTCTTTGCCTCTTGAAAGTTCTTCGCAAATTTTGGTTTCTTTATAAAAATATCACCAGTCGTCGAATTATTCGAATCGCTGAGTAGCGGCCGTTTTTTAATAGGCAGACTAATTTCATTTTGACCCAAATTCAATCTCATCGCGATCGAGTCTCCGTCGGAGTAAGAATTGAAATCATTTTGCCTCGAAATTTTTGTGTTGTACGAATTTTTCGAATCAATAGAAATCTTTAATTTCTCATTCTGCGATTCTTCGATGCTGTCTGAAGTTTCGCTGCTCGAATTGCTCGTGTTTGTTGATTCTTTGGACAAACTCGACGATACGGTTTTCGCTGACGACGAGCCGGAGCTCGAATTACTTTTTTGTGAACTTTTTCCATTCGATCCGTTGGATCCGTCTCGATCGGTCGAACGTCGATCATCAGAATTTTTTCTCAAACTCGAATGATCGTCCTTAGTTTTCCCTTTCTTATCATCCCTACGTTTCTTGTCTTTCGCATCGATTTCGCCCTTAGAATCTCGTCTGCTCTCCACACTTTTATTGTGAGATTCTCCTCGGGAATCTCTTTTTCCGATTGATTTTTGTGTACCGATTTTCAACTCTTGTTTAATCTCCGTTTTATCGTCTTTATCAGATCTCGACGTACGTTTTCCATCAATTTTCTCTCCGAACTCCGATGAATTACTCTTCGATTTGTGATCTTTTGAATATCGTCGCTCGTCGCGTTTTCCTTTCTCCTTTGACTCGTTTCTTGTTCCTTTTGTTTCTTTATCCGACGATTTCGACGTTTTGTTATCCGACCGACTAGAATTATAATTTTTCGAGGACGAACTCTTGTAGTCTTTAGAATCTCTCTTGTCTCTGGACGAATCTCTCTTCTCCTTCGTTTCCTTATTAAATTTCGCATCCTTACTGTCCTTGCTCATTTTTTCCTTTTCCGTCAATTCCTTTTTTTCTCTCAATTCACGAATTTTTTCTTTATAAATATCCTTAAGATCTTTTCCCTCTTTCGCTGTGTTGTTCTCCTTTATTTCGTTATCTTTCGTCTTATCCTCCTTCGGTTTTCCCGACGAATCTTTACTTCTATCTCCGCCTTCTCGTACGATATCGGATTTTTCTTTTACCTTCGATTTCGAGGATTTATCATTTTTGAGATCAGCACGATTATTCTGCCTTCTTCTCATCTCCTTATCCCGATCTTTCTCCCTTTTCCCGTCTCTCGCTTCGTTACGATCTTTTGAATTTTTCGATTTCGACGTTTCCCCGTCTCTGATTTTATCCTTAAAATCTCGCGAATCTTTACTCGTTCCAATTTCCGTTCCGTCTCTGGACGTATCTTTCGACGAAAGACTTTGTCTAAAACTCTTCGAGTCGCTCATCGCCGTCGTATTTTCTTTACTCGCGTTCGAATCGTAACTCAATCTTCCATCCTTGCTCTTTCCGCTTTCGAATTCTCTAACAGCTTTAAAATTATCTTTCGCGTTTTTCGGTTCATTTTTCTCTCTCTCGTCTTTCAGTGTATCCGAGAGCGAAGTCGATCCATGATTCGACGACCCAAAATCCGTTACGATTGACAAACGCGAATCCGACGAAACTTTGCTGAATTGCGAATCCTGATTACTAAAATCCATATTATCCCGAGACACTTCGTTCGAATAATCCGGACTTCGTGATCTGTGACTAGTCAATTCGGATATGCCGGACATATGAGAATCATTGGAAATATTCGATTCGTTCATATTCATTATATCTATAGGTTCGAACATCGGACTGTCCTCTTCCTCCTCTTCGCATTTTTCCTCGGACTTTGCAGAATTATTTAAATTAGTATTAGAAACAATCGCATTTGTCGATTTAAATATTTCATCGGTCGATTTCTCTTCGTCGTCGATCGAGTGTCCGTTTTTTGCGTTATCTTTCTCATTGTCGTTCTCGATGTTTTGATTAAGTTCCCCGCTCGTTACGGACGTTTCTTTTTCCTTGATATCCGTATCGGCGACGATCGCATCGATCGAATCGAGGGAAACGTCTTTAAGACTATTTTTGTCAGATTCTGGTGAGACAGGATCCAGATCTTTGGGCAATAAATCTTTGAAGCCGGACGAACCATTTTTATCACGATTCTTTGGTCTCTCGAGACCCAAAAATTTGTAAACAACATCTTCGATCTGCGGCATGAATACAGAATACACTTTTGGGTTTACGACCTGATCGACTATTCTTTCGACTCCGGCGTCCAAGTAAGAAGCGTCGTGTATATGTTTTCTCAGAGTTTCTCTCAATTGATTCTTGTTCAAGTCCGCCTTCCATGTTTGTTTACCGAGAAACGAGTTTACCGAACTTTCCACTCTGGTTCTCAAATTTTGATAAGCCGGCTAAAAAACACAAAAGAAAACGAATGGATTAGAAAAATGTTTGTCGAGATAAGATTTTTCTCAAAAATCGATCGATAAATATCGTTTTTATACAAAAATAAAGTGTCGTGTTATTTAGTGCAATGTAAAGCCTGAAAATGCTTAAAAATCATTGTTTCTTGCAATATTGACTTTGTATTGTTTTTGTCCCTATAAAGTGATTTATTTTTTTCATCAAAATATCATCAAAACTGCATACAAAAAAAAAATGATTATAAAATTTAGCTCCGATTTATCCATCCCTCTGCGTTGCCCTTTTTTAACCTCTCGCTTTCGGACTTTTAAATTGTCAATTTCGTTCTAATATCACTTAAAAGAGTTACTTTTGGAAGTAGTGCAGAAATAGTATATTACGATACAAGTGCGGAAAAGACTTTTTAACGAGTGCGAGATTACAACACGAGCCAAAGGCAAGGGTTATAATCATGCGAGTTAGCTAAGTTTTTTCGTCATGAGTTTCATACGAAATCGTACGTTACGACGGGGGAAGTCAACTTTTATACACGCAAAGCGTGAGTAAAACGACTTTAAGCACGGAGTAACATAAAATATATTATTACAAAACCCATTACACAATTCGATACGTTAACAAAAACATTTCATTAAATATTTCTGCTTAATAAGCCATTTTTTATAAAAGAAAATAAATAAATAAATTGATAGAATTTTGAAACGTCTTTGAGAGGTTAACAAACTTTCCCATTTTTTCCTTACATCAATCTGACCCCGATTAAAGTAGGGTGGGGGAAGTGTGGAGGGGGGAGGGCTATCTATAAATAATTTAACCGAAACTCCCGACTAGCGTAACCGATAATCGTTATGAAAAATGATGAATTCACCTTCGTGTCAACATCGGCGATACATTCCTTACGGAACTGATCGAAGATTCCTTGGGATTTGACCTCCCCAACGATGTGATCGACGAGTCGTGGATCGCCGGTGAGCAAAGTGTTTCCCAATCCTAATTCCATATTCGTCGCAGCGTTCGCTCTATTTATATATTACTTATCACGAGAAAATACGTTATAGCATTTTTTATCAACGAAAATCAACGACTACGCGTGCAATCCGTGCGACGATGCGTCGCCATTTGTAATTTTTCTCCGTCTCCCCCCTCCACATCGCTATTCGCTATATATATAATAAAAATCAGCCGGTCCCGGATCGCGATTGCGATTGCGCGCACGAAAAAACACGCGAAGAGCGCGAAGAAGCGACAAATTTCCTTCGCGAATTGTGTAACGTAAATAAAGATATAACGATGACCCATCGGCGAGACTCGCAGTCGATTATAGTTTTAAAGAACGTTGAACTGATTTTTTTCTATTTTTTTAAAGACGATAGACGAATTTAAATTCGCAGGCTGCATTTGTTTCGCATGACGAGTCTCACGGTCCACGTAACCCCAACGCAACATGGCGTCGTACAGTGGAACGTCAAATTGAGCGTTATCCAACGAAAAGAAAAACAAAACAGTTGTTAAATACTTTTGTTTTATCAAATCGTTCGTTGTATTCGATTTTTACCGAATATCGAATGATATTTGAGTGACGGTAGGAAGAATCTAACGGAAATTGTGACGATGAAGAGAGTCATATTGTTTGTGAACGGAACAGAAGTGAACGGAAAGGTGGGAGGAAATCTTTAGCCAATGGAAAAAGAAAATAAAAATACATAAGTAGAATAGTTTCGTTTTATCGTTGTAAAATGTTTGTATTGATATTGAAATGTGTCATAAATGTGAATAAAAATTTGTTTTCGTTCGCGAGTCAAACGTGACCGCGATTAAATCGATATTCAGAAACGCGCGGGAAATTTGAATTTGAAAATAAATGATCGTTAGGAAAATTCATGCAATGATTTTTCCCTGTCTGTTTTCATAACTGGAATTGTGAATTCAGGTATTTATGGTAACTCATTCCGTGGATGAGTTACTAACAGCGGCTGGTTTGAAATTTGAAATGACCGCTAAACGAATATTCACTCCTCAAGGCGGAGAAATCGACGATATCAAACTAATAAGGTAAGAAAAAATGATCGCTAACCATTTTTTATGATAAACAACAAAGTGCGATAAACTGAAATTTAAACAAACAAATATATGTTATTAAATACATGAATAACGAATAAATTGATATAGTTCCACGTACGATTTTAATAATTCACGGATTTGCAATAATTATCGTTCCAGGGACGATGATATTTTGTACGTATCGGCTGGTGAAGATTTTATAACAAAATACGACGGCACGCAGCAGCCTCTGCGTCAACGAAATCCCGAATGGGTGACTCTCAATGTCGGTGGAAAATTATTCACAACGACGAGAAGCACGCTTACGCAAAAAGAGCCAATGAGCATGCTTGCCAGGTAAAAGGTCTTTTTAATTGATTAATTTAGTAGATAAAGAACTACGAAATTAAACACAAAATAAATAAATAAATAATTTTTTTTACCTACTGACTTGGAAAATTTTTAATTCAACGTTTTTTTATTGTAATTTTAAATAAAAGATTTTTGTTATATTTGACAAAAATAAATTATACG
>JABMBT010033356.1:0-13722 GCA_018906895.1 Odontocolon sp. PSUC_FEM 10030002
ATATGACTGATCCTTATTTTCCCCCTTTTTAAGAATCGCGCCAGTTTTTATCTTTCTCAATGGACCACGAGCAGCTTTCCTTCCTTCAGCATCCCTTTCTCTCCCTTTTGTTGTGCTTTCACCCACACCGTTGGGATCCAGCACGCCCGGAGACACGGCTATTTCATTTTTGATGCCGTAAAGAGGCATTTTATCACCGCGTTTAAGGGTTATTGTACAATAAAAGTGGCATTATTATCAGTTAGCCGCGAAGGCGCGCGCGTGAACGGGATACCGGGACTCGGATGTTCCTCTGCCTGTTCGTTCGTTCGATGCCTCTCTTCTCGGCTCTTTGCTGTGCTTTTCTGTTGCTGCTGCTGCTTGGTGCTTGCTGGGGTCGGGTATAAACCGCCAAGGGTGCGAGAGCCAAGGAAAAGAAGAGGAGTATGGCTCTGTGCTCGTCTACACGGAGGTCGTGAGAAGCACGACTGACTTTATGACTCGTAAAAGCTCGAGAAATCTCGCTCTCTCGTCTCCCACGGACACGCGTCTTCTTCTCATCTTCTTTTCTCCTCGTCGTTGTCCCCTTCATTCTCGTTTCATCGACGTACGGCCGTCCGTGAAATTTCACAAGCTTTCCTTCCTCATTTCTTTCCTCTCGATTTCATTTGGCTCCATCGAAACGGCATTGACACTCGTTCTCATCAATAACATTGGAAAAGATAGGAACTTTTTTTTTACTATTTTTATTAAGTATATTCTTATGATTTCAGTGCCATTTTTATAGCTATAATATTAAGAATTGCAATTTAATTTCCGACAGACTTATAGAATTTATAGTAAAGAGCATAAAAATTCGATTTTCGCAAGTTTGTATAATTTTTCTTCGTGCAATTGGCATCCCAGCATATTTTTTTATCGGTCCATAGGCTGTTCACTATAAAGCGTTCAATAACTCTTTGGTGACCAGCGATTGTATCGCTTATCCTATGTATTCGCATTTTGATTATTCGTTCTCCAGTTCACTGTGCGATGGTATCCCCATCGGTTACAATACCGGGAACCCTTTGCCAGCTGCATAAATTCGAGCACTTCGATGCAGGATGCACATATCCCAGTGTAGTTGTTACCGCTGGTACTCGGGTCTCGATGCATAAAACTGTAATCGGCCAATGAATAACTAACAATTCACCAGGACCATTGATTCGCAATAAATGAGCATCAGAAGGATCGCATTGGTGGCCTCGTTTGCTCTCTTTCTATCTAGCCTGGTACGACAGAAATTTATAACTCCAACAAATTATCGATCGTATTTCTATACGAGAGTATAAAATATCCAAATTTGTTCAATTTTTATTTCATTCAGGTCACGGGATTATCGTTTTTCAAATTTTCGCTTTTTAACATTAAAAAAATTCAACATGAAATTGTTTGGTTTCCAAATTCTTTCATTCTTACTGCTATCCAGTATAAACACGTAAGATAATAATCTTGCTGATCCGTGTAAGAGGAAGTGGAGATTTCCTGAGATCTGGAGCAACAGTCGTCTAACTTTTTCCGCTCAATAAAATTCAACGAGATGCTCGTAGTCATCGCGACATGGGTAGTTGATTCCGCTATTGTGAAGTCTCTCAAGAAAAGAAGCACACGAAAAGAAACACAGAGAGAGAGAGACACACATTCACTGTCATTCGTCTGGTGTATTCCAACCCCTTTTTTTTTGCTCTACTTTAAAGCAAATCCTCTGAATCGTCTGATCAGAGATTTCTCTTCATTTTACTTAAAAACAATTAACAAATCGATAACGCAGATAAGGAGAGCTTACGAATATGCGGCAATTGTAACGATAACATCCTATAATACACGAAGAATCGTCGGGGATAAGGCCAATTCCGTTATACTGTATATGATTTACACGATATACATGTTAACTACTAGCGCGCAATATCGAGTTGAATCAGCCCGAAGTATAAGGAGTAGAGACCACCCCGTCACCAAGAAGCGTGTGTACGTATACCTGAACCAGAACACTCGCAAACTTCCTTCCACGATGTACACCGGAAACTCACTGTAAATCTCAGGAGTCAGCACCGGGTCCGGAGAACGTTCTCTTGCCCGGGGCTTGCTCCGGATTCTCACTTGCTTCGGTTTCTCACCGGTTGTATTATAATACCATATCTATCCACCTCTACCTGCAGCGTTATACTCTCTCGGTCCATATACGATAACGGGTAGGTAACCCCGTACCAAGTTTAAACACTGAAATTACCTGAGACTCCATTGAGCTCATTCTATACACAAAATTCACTCTGCGGAGACCTACACACATGATATTCTGTGTATATGTTTATATAATAGCGTCTTACACATGTAGCCGAGATATCTGAGAGTCATAAAGATCTCGGAACGGAAGTTAGAAAGGCAGACAGGTGATTGTGTGTTGTAGTAGATCGTGTATATATTCAGTCGATTATATTATGACCGTCGTAAATCCGAATGGGTGATTGAGGAACATAAAAAAAAATGTGAAAAAAAAAAACGTTTTTTTCGACATTTTTCGATCAACCGTTTGGAATTTGGAGAAATGGTTTTATTAGTCGTGATCAGGAGACAATTTCCGAACAAAAATACTCCAAACACTTGGCTAAAGTCGATGAAAAAAAATGTTGCCCCCCAATGGTCAGAATCCTAGAAACTAAAAAAAAAGTCTACGACTCAAGGATTTTGGAAGGTCCATGGTCAACGTTTTTTCTTACGTTCTTAGCAAAGTGTTTGAAGTGCCTTTAATCGGAATTTTTTTGCTGATTACGAATAACATAGACATTTTACATAAATTCGTATAAATGATTGAGAAACATCCAAAAAAACGTGAAAAAGTCAGTTTTTTTGACATATCTCAATCATTCGTTTGAATTTCGAGAAAATCTCGATGATATTCGAAGATTAAAAAAATATACAAACCAAAAACAAAAGAAGAAAAATCTTCTAGAAATCTCAGTACACCTGGTAAATTAACGACGTCGCATAATTCTTCGGTGAGGCATGCATGCATGTACTCAAGATGCACTCTTGGATGTTTCTCGAACGACCGTGTAAACTCTGGCTGTACCGTACACGTGTGTCTCTCGTTGGAAGGTTTCCTTTATTTTTTTAACTATCTAGCGAAGACTCCAGCAGCCACCGTAGAACGTACCGCCCTGTATCGTCCACTTCATGGTACAGGAAGTCGAGATACAGCGAAACCCTTACTCGATCCCTGCACTTCGCTTTTACATACGCAAAAGCCAACTTTGCAATGCGGGCTGATGGAATCCTTTACTGCAATCGCCCGAACGTATGTCTGCCTTGCATGTTTTTCCGTCCGCAGACCGAGTGAGAAACTCTTGTCTGGAATTCCTCTGCTTGGCGTATCCTTACACAGAACAGCTCCAGAGGAGAAAGGGAATTCAGCTGGAAAAATATACCAACAATCATTTTTTTTTTTTTTAGTCCCGTTTTCCGAGATATTTATATAAGTTCATATGTGGTATTAACGTGTAAGGTGAAGCGCATATATATAGTGAATAAGCGACTGTGTATTGTATACTATCGAAAAGTTTCATCTTTTTCATTATTATATAGTCTTCACTTTTGAGTCATTAATCTGTTTTTATTAATCTACAATTCTACGAGCGATGATTCTTAGAAAAACGGAGGATGGCACAAGACAGCGATCTCTAATTACTAATTAGTACTCATAGTTAGTAACTGGTCCGTTGACTTCGTATAAAAATTCACATGTTCATTTCTAATTTATTAATACATATTTTTCATTAACTGCTTTTGCTTGTTTCCGCTTCTTCCAGTTGTCCGCAGTGACTTTTCATTTTTTCACGGAAATCCAACCCTCCTCCCTCCTTCCTTCTATAGTTCATGGTAAATCATGGAATCCACAGAGTTCCTACCGACTCATGGGAATCACAATTACTTAACGTTATGGTATATTCATTAATATTTAATGTTATGTAAATAATTAGAGAGACCACCCGTGAAGATGCAGCACAGCGTGGACGGCAATCTCAGCGCGCCGGCAGCGCGTATGCTCGAAAACACGATCTTGCTTCTCTCGCTCATCTCACATTTTTTTTCTCCTCATGCGACTCCCACTGCGAGACGACGGGTTGAGCTTATAGTTAAGAAAATTTTAATGTAGATACGAGAATGCTGCCTGTTCGTTAACTCGTTCCTTCATTCTTTTGTACATATACGTTCATTATTTTTTTTTTTTAATTTTTTATTCCTGTTTTTAATTTCTATAACGATACCACCGCACTAACAGCAGCTGCTACACAACGAGCAGAAACAATTTGTTATTTAGTACGTCGCGCCTTCCTCGTTTCTTGAATTATATTATTATTATTCGAGTTTCACGTTTAGTTGTTACACACGAGATTACAAGGTGATTTTCCGCAAGATGAGTGATTTATGTTAACTGCTCTGTGCGACTCTTCTCATAACCAGCAAGTACATATTATTATTTATGCACGTGGTGGTATGCATCGACACGAGTAAAGGAGACGGAGGTATATATATATATACACAAGTAGCGATCCGATCTCCGTTCCGACTTTTTTCATGCATATCAGCCGATGGTCTCGGCCCCTCGAGTTTTCTCTGTCTTCACCCTCGACCGACCGATCCAACAAGAGAGAAAAGGGAGGGATGAACCGCCTGGCTGATCTGTATCTGTCGTTCGTGGTCCGATTCATGCTGGAACGCCCGGTATGCAAAAATATTCACCGACGTCCATTCGCCGAGTTCTCCTGAAATTCAATCTAACGAATGATTAAACATGTCAACCTGGCGAACGACGAGATCTGGTGGCGATTGAAAGTGGCGAGAGACTAGAATCAGGGCTCAGAACAGAGTTAGAAGAGCAAATATATGTCAGGCGACGAAAAAGTTAAGTGTAGGAAAATTTTGGCAACTATTGCAGTACAAATTTGACTGATTAATTACACAGACAATTAACCTGACTAAAACACATTACAAATTAAACGAAGATATTAATAAAGGCAAGAGAGAATTAAAAAAGGTCTGGAATATGAAGAATTGGAAAGAATTGTGTGAACGGTATATTATATTTTTCTCATCCGCTTCGCACTTATATTTCACCTGTAGATCGTTGTGCACCAGTCCTTTTTTTTAATGAGAATTAATGTTCCGAAGTTGAGCATAAAGACAATTAACGTTATGTGGTAATAAAATATGCTCAGATGTAGATACCATTATTACCAATTGGCCTGCGTCATTTCCGGAAACGGACGTGGTGGAAGGTGCGAATTACTGACGAATTCTGTTTGAACCGTTGTGAATATTTTATACAGGGCACAGGAACATTGTAACAAGGACGACACGTAGATTATTGAAGTTAAAGATAGTAAAATACATAGTACAGTAGCTTACTGACTAATAAAATAGATCCTACATAGAGTAGGAATTCTTATCTCGTACGATCGGTATACTGTTGGGTCACGACACACGGGTTAACTTTCCTTCCTTCTGTTCTGTTATACTAGAGTTTTTTATGGATGTTTTTACGACTCTTGTCTAAAGCCGCGAGACGACTAGAATACTTTTTACACACTACCTGCGAGAATATCAGCTTAGACATATGTACGTTTTTATTTCCTATGTATATGTCATACGTGTGTACATACACGGAGAGAAATTTCAAGTAAAAATGACCGTGCTAGTCACCATAAACGCGGTATAACTTGTTTTTAGGAGAAAATAATCAGAAAATCAATCAAATATTTTTGTAGAAACTTATAGAATTTGAGCTTCATCAAAGAAATATTACCGCACTGCACAGTCAATTTTTCTCATCCGAAAATGTGCCGATCAGATCTCGAATTATTCTTTTATGATTAACAAAAATTATGTTGTACATGGTCATTTTTATCGTACTATTTTTGATATTATGTTTTCACGAAGCTGCAAAAAGTCACGAAAATGAGCCACGAAAAAGTGCCGGTTAAGTCTTGAATTATTCTTTTCTGATTAGGAGAAATTTACCCAAACATCTCGACAGTCTCGTCGCGAAAAAAAAAAAACGAACCAGAGCTGACTCGACTACAAAGTGTTGTCTCAGAGCTTGAATAATTAGGGAGGGGGATAAAAAAAAATCAAAATTAAGGAAAAAAAATAATAATTTTTAGGTTTCTCGATTATGTATGTAAATTTTCTCCTTAAATCCTGTAAATTTTACTGTACTATTACTACAATCTTTCGCACGCACATTACATTGATAACTCATACTTTGATACGATTGACTTGCAATCACAGTTTAAAGTATCAGATCGTCTCCATCGATCTATTTCAAATAGTACTTTTTTTTATTATTTTAAGTAAAAAATGACTTTCTTTCCATCTTTGATATAACGACCCGACTTAACAATACATACAGCTGTGAACGTGACATTTATCTACTTTATATATAACAACTGTTATCAAGAGTTGTCATCCGTGTACCCATGAGAACCAATCACATCGAAGCCGTTTCCATGCCGGAAACCGGAAGTGAAGGACTCTCCCGAGAGTAGGGTTGCGTTCCAAATATAGAGCTACTAAATCAGTATATAATATAAACTTCGGTATAGTATAAATTATGTGTCATATACTATAATTCAGTTTCCTAAAACAAAGCAGAGATTTCCGACTAGAGTTTACTCAATTACTTAATTAGATCAACCATACTTATTTAAGGTTCTTTATTTTTCTTTTTATACCTATATACTTTTATACAAGCCTTTCTTTATATATAGGTTGTAGCAAAATTCATCTCTTCACTGCGCCTTGTCTCCTGATTTTCTCTACATCTACATTTGCAACGTAAAACGAGACTTTACAAATAGAACCTAGAAAACGTGTTCCTTGTTGCAACACAAACTAACTTCCCTACATCGCCTCGCCGGAGGGTTGTTCTATTGCGTTGCTGCTGCTTCGACCGATGGAGCTGGAAACGTCGGTTCTACTCTCATTTCTCGTCCTGCTACTGTACAGTGTTCGCTGCAGAGACCTAGGCACTGATCGTGGCTTCTACCGTAGCAGAGCAGGACTCCAACTAAATTCTACGAGAGAAAGCCGAGCGAGAAACGGAGAGAGAGGCGAAACCAAACGGGGCTGCAGCCGCCGGGGTAGAGGATATTGAGAGCGACTCCCGTCGTACTGGACATAATTTCCGCCCGACGAGATCGGAATTGCTAATGACGTCACTACCGCCACTCTCCACATCATTCACCGTTCGCCCACGTACTCGCGGTGGGTATAAGCGCTTTAGCTTTCCTTCTCTCTGGTTCCTCTCACTCGCTTGCCCAGTTACGGGTTACTTACGGGAGGGACAAGCCACCACCGGAGGCGGCGTCGGTCGAAGAGTCGGACGTCGCGACGCTCACTATCTATGCAATTGTTAGCACTTGTCCAGTTATTGGCAATGAATATGCTGAATTGTGTTGGATAGAAGGAGATCCAAGTATGCCAATTACTGTATTTATCATCCGCTTAAGTCGCCGTTTACTGTACCGTTTACTCTACATATATATAATACTCTCGTTGGCCAGCTTTAGGAGTACTCGTGCTGATAACAGAGCCGGTAGCTCGTAGCTGTCTGTCTACTTCGCCAGCTCGAGAGAGCTGGAAGAGGTGGACGTTACGTACGATGAACGTATAACATAGACAACGTCCTTCCTCGTCGTTGACGTACGTTCCCTGCCATCTCCTACTCTGTCCTCTCAACCTCGTCGCTCTCCGACGTCCAGCACCGTGTACCGTCCACTGTCCAACCCGCGAGATCAGTCTGACGAGCTCTACCATCGCCGTGTACTCTCAGCATATTCCCTGGACTCCTCGTCGACTCGTCCTCGATTCTCCGACACGGCGAGCGCACGATCAGCATCAACATATCGGATCAGCGCGATGAAAGTGATCGGTTTACTGGTATGACTGCTGGGGATGCTGCAGCGGAATTGATATAAAACGAGATTGCTTCATCGAATGACTTCAAATATCGAAGCCTGTACGCATTGGTCCAGTGGTGGTACCCAGACAATTTCCGGATTTCGGAAATTCATCAGACGTAGCTGTCAAGAAACTAACATATGCTATTGATTTTTAATACGTTTCATCCTCTGATCGATCGGTTGAGAAACTTTCGATATCCAGTCTTAAAATATTGATAGGTATAGTAATCCCTCGTTATCCGCGGGGGTTACGTTCCGACAGGCATCGTGGTTAACGAAAATCCGCGGATAATGAAATCGAGCTGGAGAAGAGGAGGAAGTAAAAAAGTCGACTAGTTCTTAGGTGTGCAATATGGGATCGGTATCATTGAAAGACTAACATTTTACTGATTTTCATATTTGACTTATATTATTGTAGGACTCCACGAGAATAAGAATTTCTTTATTATTATTAGTTTCCTGACAGTACATTGTTAGTGTTCCTTTTTAGCCAATTTACGTTTCTCTGCGGAGAAACGTAAATGCTCATGATGATGAGCAACTCTTGATTAGTTTTCTTCATTTTCTATTCCTTAAGACTGGGTACATGTGAGTTTACATATTGTGCTCGTTTTTTTAAATCTTTTTTCATTATTATGTAACGTACGCTGTTGAAGAATTTGTCATTCACGTGTTAAAATTTTTATCGAAATCTCTTTCGAAAATACTAAACTGTCGTGAAAAGAATTTTCCTTCGTAGAATTGCATTCATTGTACGAGTGAAATTAATTTTTTAAATCCATCTCGTTCTCTCCGACTAGTCGCAATGTGATTTTAGTTTTATGCACGATTTTCCTTCCTTCTTTGCAATTTTCAATTCCTGCTGTCAGGGATTCTGCGAGTGCCTCCGAGTCGAAGGTATATAGTGTAGTACTGTGCTCGTCTGTTTCTCAATCTCGTTAGCGTGTCACGCACGCCGATGAGGCTTTTCATTAGTACCGCGATGCATTCCTGTCAGACAGTTCTCGCTCGCTGTAGAGCGTGGCAAAGGCATGGTAGAGGGTTTCAAGGGGGTGGAGAAGTGTATAGCGATGCCGTACGGCCGACGAGGGGTCGGTAGACATTTTTAATTACCAACCGGAGGTATACCAGTCCGTATCAGCTGCCAAATATTTCCGGACCGTGTGTCACCGCGGACGACTGCAGTGACTGGACTCGTTTCTCGCTTTTGCTACCACTTCAAGCTTTTTGCTACTGTAATACCAGCTACACCATCCGCTACAGTATAGCTGGCACGTATATCTAACACGTTATTATATACTTTTAATTATTACCTGCGCTTGGAAAGTACTTTTTGCTAGTAACGGTTTTTTTGGTTCTCGACTAAGAAGCGGATGAAAGTAAAATTTGGTGGTATTTTTGTGAAATTTTTTGTAGGATGAATATTGTTACTGATGAACTGCTCACTATTTACTTTTTTGTGTAGATTTGTAACAAGTAATATTTGCGAAATTGTATATAAATACGTATAGAACTTTTCGAGCTTCATCGTCACCGTTTAATTCGTGCTTTGTTGGCCACTTTGCGGTCTCGAGATACTTCGTAAATTGGAACGTTGGACAGTTGGTGTCAGCGGTTATACCTAAATCGAGTTTATATAGTTAATCGGGTTAGTTAATAAATCGTTTCTCTTCGATATTTCTCAATCATCTCTTTAAAGGGGTTTAGAGCCAAGTTTTTTGTTTTAGTTTTATTGGAATGTTAACCCAATTGAGTCCAATTCGACCGGAAATTTTCCGCAGACAGAGATTTTCTTGAAATACAAACAGATGATTAAGAAAAGTCGAAAAAACTGACTTTCACGTTTCTTTCTCACGATTTCCTCGAAATTCGAAGGGATACTTATATCATAATAACAATCGAAAATACCAAAATTTTCCTGAAAGAGAATTGTAGAGAGCGCGACGCGTCTCTATGTTTAGTCCATGTATAAAATGTGTAGCCAGTATATATTGACATTCAGCAATGTTTCTAGGGATTTAAGGATAGGGTAACAGAGAGTCTGTAGAAAAGTATTCGTGAAGAGTGTGGTTCCAGCAACATCGCGTCGAATGAATAAATGTAAAATCGTGAAAAGATCGTCGCGCTTGCAGTACCTCGTTGGAGGTACCAAAAAATCCCACACGATGAAACTATTGCATTCAGTTTACACATTCTGGAACCCTGTAGGTCGTCACGTTCGAATGTGTAGGTGGAGTAAGGCCGGAAAGAAGGGCGACGTAACGTATGTGACGTCCACGAGACGGCGTTAATATTTGAAAACCATCCTCCTATTCCTCTCAATTCCCGTCTTTCTCACGTCCTCTTCTGCTCTTGCTTCCTTTACTCCAGCTATTCTATGCAGTATGTAGGAAATCCACGACTATTCCTCTACCTATACTCTTTCGTATCGTGTTACTCCGTTACCATCTCTGGCTTCCATTTCGACGCCAAAGCGCAGGCTATATGTCGAGTGACAACTCGATCCTATGTACGGAAACCTGCATTCAACCTACCCTTCTGCTACAGTATGCATGCTCAGGGAAGGCCAGGATAGACGATTATTTATTTACAGACAAATGAAGTAGGTCCTCCCCCGCTACGCGTCCCTTTACCACGCGGGTTACCTCGTTCCCGTAATTGCAACCCAATCCAACCTTCCCACCCCCATTAATTGATGGGCTCTCAGTAGCCGCGAATTGTGACGTCTATCATTTTAATTTACCGCCAACGGGTTATTAATTCGAGCTCGTGAGGAACCAGGAACCACTCTCGCACCTCCTACACCCCTTTCAACGAGGTCCACCTAACAAAACGTATACATCTGTATGTGTAGGTCTATATTATATATGTATGACTTCCTATGTACCAGAATTCTGTAATCAGCGTACGGAATACCGCAAAGCGAATTTCATCCCCTGTCACGCGAATCTCTAAGGTCCCGCGACATTCAACGCTGGATAACATTGACGACCTTCCTAACAAACGTCATTAACGGAATATCATTAGTGTTTGGATAATATTTTTTGGTTTATAGTTTGGGTTGAATTCTTGGGGTGAAAAAATAATTAGATATAGCAAACGAAACAAGACAGACACGATAAACGGCGACTGAGTTCACCGACTGATGAGTTCTCTACTACCTTGCATTCGCGCAAACTTATCATCAGACCTGCATTATTATTAATGGTAGTCTCTATACCGGAGGATCCATTGCCGGTTGTTTTAATTACTTTTTAATTTGTTTCGTAATAGCGAGGCGAGTGCTGCCTTCATAATTTTTCTCCGCAGGTATTTCTCAGTGTTCTTTCCGTTCTTATTTTTTTCTTCTATCCTTATTTTCATTCCTGGATAGTCCGCATGCTGGGTACTCTACTTTTACCGGGTACAACAGTCTACCCTGCTGTACAATATAGTCGCTAACGAAACTGAATACAGGTATTGTAGCTTTTGTCGGGTAATGTGGCGGGGGGTGAAGGGCTGGATGGACTCTGGGGGCGAGTACATCACCGAGAACTTTGTGCCCGGCTGGCGGACCGTCCAGGAAATTAGTCTACGGTTAAAAACGCTCGTGAAATTGCCTCTCTCCTTCTTTCTCACTTTTCCTCCCTTTCTCGCTCTCTCGACTCCAGGCTCACGCGCGGTTGCGTTCGTTCTTCTACCCAGCAACAGGAGCAACAGCAGGTTCTAAAAGGACCCGAGATACGTTATAGGTACGTGCTGCTGGTTACTTAGCTCAGGAGCTGGCGTCTGCAAAAAAAAAATGATAGGCCGACCTAATTAAACTCACGGCTGCAAACTCACACCCGGACAACATCGCGGGATTCCTCTACTTGTATTCTCAGAAAGTAAACATATTTTGCCATCTCGACTCCCGTGCCATATTTTCTTCCTGTCATAACAATGGCCATATTAAAAAAAAAGTGGCATTAACAACAATACAAATAAAAAAATGCAAGCAACAGCAAACTTGCGCCCATCTTCAAGAAACTCGCAGAAGCTCTCAATTTCCTTAGTTCAAGCCATTTCCGAGAAACTTTCTACAGTAGGCAGCATTTGCTACCCTGTATTACACTTACAGAAATTTGAATGGTACCATTTGGTTTCAACTACAAATTTTTTGGCTCGAATATCTTCCGCCTATCCTGTAGTACCTATATCTCTGCATTTACAAAAGAAATTTGTACTTAAATATAAATTGTAACACCAAAACTGCTCAACCTCTTTAAGAAACTTTCGAACAACGAGACTTCGAACGTAGAAGCTCACAGTTTTCTTAGCAACTCACTTCGAAGAAAGTTACCAGAGTAAGAAGTACTTGCTATACTTATATATATACAGTAGAGTTTGAAATTTGGTAGAACGCCTCGATCTTTTACCTGTTTCAGCAGTGGAGTGCGAGAACTCGACTGAATCCAAACATCGAGCTTTGTGTAGTGTCTTACACACTCTCTGGTTATTCCATGGATGTATACCCAACATTGTTGCGAGCTACGGAGTCGAGGAAACAGAGGGAATGATCGAGGAAACGTCGGGCAAGTCCCATAAAATCCTGAGAGTAGTATAATCAAAGTTGTCGCGGTAGGAGCGCGCGCGGTGCGGTCCTTGCTGAGAGTTAGCATCCCGCCGCGGAGTTGAACCTCTTCGTGAGCTCGGGTGGGCCTTTCTATCCTTGTCGTTTTGCACTACGTTTCGAGTAACTCGAATGCGAGAGAAAGAAAGAGCAAGCAGTACGTTCTCCGTCGGCGGGTAAGCCCGGGATTTATGGCTGCGTCGCGACGTCCGTCTTCACTCGCCGTGACGCCCTTCTACTACTACTAACTTCCCTCTTTCGCCCTGTTCGAAAAGTCCGGACGGTACCGACGTTACTTCACCCCGGGTTACCGCGAGTGCAACGAGATAAGAAAGAAAATAAAAGAATAAAATAAAATAAGCAAGAAATTTAAATGACGTTGCATCGCAATGAGGCTCTGTTTCAACGCGATTTTCCACCTGGTCTCACGAAATGCAAACTACTGATTACACTTGGCAGTAAGATCTATGAAAGGATGGGTACTTATTCGTTGTCTCGACGTTGTTAGACACGAGACGATATGACGGAACGTCAAATAAAACTTGTCGCCGTGAAGTTTCATTGCGATGTTGTCGATGAGAAAATGGAGTTGAGGAACAAAACTGAGAATAGGATAAACGAAAGATGAAAGGCAAAAGGATAAAAGAAGAGCTTTACGAAGCGAGATGACAGACCGACGTTCCTGTCGGTTTCTCTTTCCACATTTCACCCCGTTCACCCGGGGCTTCCTCTCGTGTTTCCTCTTTCTCTTATTCGTCGACGAACTCGACGATGAGTTTCTGAATTTCATGAGATCCTTCGAGCGTACATTTGGGAATCTTCTCCCTTCCACACCTTATTCAGCAGACCTTTTCGCGTTTTTCTCACGCCAAAAGGACCCAGAGTTGCGAGCAATGTTCTGTCTCGGGTTTCTCCGGGTTTTCGAGCAACGACGAATGAAAAGAATCGACGATTCGAGTAAGCGACTTTGTTTTTTCTTCTTTTTGCAGTTCTCGATTTATCAGTCGTCTTATTATCCTTCATACGTTTTTTTGTCATTATTTAAATATTTCGAAGTTGCATTAACATTTTATAATTTCATACTATATTCCTCGGTGAGCTCTATTTTATTGTTATCGTTTCAACCACAAAAATATTTATAGCATTTACAGC
>JABMBT010033467.1:0-13708 GCA_018906895.1 Odontocolon sp. PSUC_FEM 10030002
AAGGTTATTCGTAAAAAGGGTAAGAAGCAACAAGTGACTGAAGAACAAACAGTTGAAGAGGAGGGTAAAGCACCAGTCACTACGGTTGTTGCTCAACCGGTAGAAGAGATCTTAACTGATGAAACGATCGAGCTGCTACCAGTAGAATTTGGTAAACCGACTGAACGCGAAGAAATTCGGGAAGAAGTTACTGTTACACAGGACACTAATGACGAAGGCAAACCTAGGAAAGTTACCAGAAAGAAAATTGTCCGTAAAAAAGGTAAGAAACAACAAGTTACCGTAGAACAAATTGTGGAAGAAGAAGATAAAACTCCAGTGGTCACTGTCACGGAATTACCAATGGAAGATTTCGAAGAGATTCCGGTAGTGAAGGAGCACCCAGAAAAGCTTTTGAAGGTCACCAAGAAGAAAAAATCACAAAAACCAAAGGACGACAAAACTCCCGAAGATATCATCTCATTGAAAGCTAAACTGAAACCTCAGCGCATCGAAGTCGAGATGACCGAGGTAAAGCCAACCAAACTTAAAATCAGTAAGCCAGAACCAGAAAAACCACTGTTTGCTCAAATAAAACTCAAGAAAGCTCCAATTATTAAAAGAAAGGACGGTAAGAAGGACAAATTCCCGAAGATTCTGTTGCGAAGTCGCGTCACCTTCTTCGAATGGCCTCCAGGAATGCGTCATCCAAAAATTACTCTATTAAAACCGCAATTCGTACAGAATGGAGTACTTTCACACACTGTGGAGGAAGCTCTTAAGCTGAAAAAGATAAAACAAAAGAAGTTCAAGCCCACAGATCGGGATGAACCAGACCTGGAAAAGCTTGACGCAGAATTCGAGGAGCTAAAGAAAGTTCCGTTAGAAGAGATGCCTGAAAAAATGCAATACCAACGTAAACCCAAATTTGACAAACCTGAGGAAAAGCCGGAGGAAAAACTAAAGATCGGGAAAGGCAAACCACGTGAAGAGGAAAAAGAAGCTGAACAAATACGATTGAAAAAGATTCCAGAGAAAAAGCCGAAGGATGATGACGTAGTAAAACCTGTAAAGAAGTCAGAGAAGGATACAAAAGATAGAAAGAAGCCTAAAGCTGAGGGTGAGATACCTGAAGGTCTTAAGTTCGAGCCTTACGATATCGAGCAATTCGATACAGATTTGGAAAAACGTGAGCCATTGGAAGAGGACGATATTTCCAAAATTTTAGAGCAGCCCGAGGGCAAAAAGAAACCTAAACGAAAGCCAAAGAAGCCAGACCAAGAATCTGAACAAATCTCCATCGTGCCTGGAAAACCAAAGCCCAAGGAAGAAGATGAGACCCCTGAACACAAGTTCAAGATTCGTCAAGGCCCCAAGCCTGAGGAAGAGACGGAAAAGATAAAACTAAAACCTTGGAAAAAGCCTCAGACAAAAGAGGATGTCGACAAACCTTATGACGATGGCATCAAATTTGTGCCGTCTGATAAAGATCATGAGGACATTCCCGACACAATAGAGACTATAACGACTCAAGAGATTACAAAATCGCCAGGAAAACGGTCAAGGAAGGTGACAAAGAAGCGTATAGTTAAGAAGAAGGGAACGACGCAACAGATCACCGAAGTCACGACTTTGGAAGAAGAGGGAAAACCCCCTGTTTGCTCTGTCGTCGAACATCCTGTCGAAGAGATACTTTCCGATGAAATAATTACTTCTCTGCCGTCTGAAGAGCAAAGCGTTGAAAGCACAGAGCCTGAGGAAGTTCGTGAACAAGTAACTGTCAGCGAAATTATCACAGATGAAGGCAAACCTGTTACAGTGACGAAAAAACGAATCATCAAACGTAGAGGGAAAAAGCAAAAGGTGACTGAAGAAGAAATAATTGAGGAAGAAGGTCAAGCTCCGGTAGTTCTGCACACTGAGACACCCGTCGAGGAAATAATTGACGAGGACATTTATTCACCACTAGAGATAATTGAAAAACAAGTACCGTCGATAATCGAGGAGACCACTGAACAAGTTACAGTGACTGAGGTAATCACGAAGGAGGGTCGGCCGCAAAAGACCACAAAGAAGAAGGTAGTCAAAAAGAAGGGAAATCAGCAGAAAGTCACCGAGGAGATTACTATAGAGGAAACTGGAAAATTACCGCAAAAAACAATTATTGAACAGATTCTCGAAGATGTTCCCGCAGGAATAGCTTTAGACGAATCACCTAAAGTCCTGGAGGAAGTACGTGACGAGGTGAAAGTCACCGAATCTGTAACTCCAGAGGGTAGGCCCAAGAAATTCACTAAGAAAAAGAAGGTGGTGAAACGTGGCGGAACAGAAAGAGTAACCGAAGAAATTACTGTAGAGGAAGAAGGTAAAGCTCCTGTGAGTTTCGTTATTGAACAACCTACTGAAGGAGATGTAGAAGAAGAGGAAATCGTTGAATTTTTCCCGGATGTTGAAGAACCGAAAGAACTCGAAATTACTGAGCAAATTAGCGTCAACGAGGAGGTGACTGATGAGGGCAAACCTCGAATGGTTGTTAAAAAGCGTACTGTTAAAAGAAAGGGCAAAACCCAGCGAGTGATTGAAAAAATATCTGTGGAGGAAGAAGGAAAAACTCCGGTCACTACAGTCCTCGAGGAGCCGATCGAAGAAGTACTCTTGGACCAAATAACTGAAGTTTTACCAACGTTCGGAAAAGTTAAACCATCTGAAGTTGAAGAAATACGGGAACAAGTGTTCGTTACTGAAGAAATATCTCACATGGGAAAACCGAGAAAAATCGTGAAGAAACGAATTGTACGAAGGAAGGGAGACAAGCAAAAAGTAACAGAAGAAACTACGGTGGAGGAAACCGGTGAAGCACCTGTGACCACCATGGTTGAATATCCTGATGAAAATATTATCTTTGAAGAAACAACTAAGCCGTTCGAGGGAATCGAAGACCTTCTTCCGGAGGTTGTAACTTCGGAAACTAAAGTAGTAGAAGAAGTAACTCCTCAGGGCAAGCCCAAGCGAACAACCAAGAAGCGAACTATCATTCGTAAACCGGACTCAAAGCCGAAGGTTATCGAAGAAACCACCATTGAGGAAATCGGTCAAGAAACTGTGACAACCATCCGCGAAGTTCCGGCAGAGGAGGTTGAAGAAATTCGGCCACAGCCCGTTAAGACCAAAAAGGCGAAGAAACCGAAAAAAACGGGTGAAAAACCTACACCGACTGAGGTTGATGAATCAAAACCGGAAGAAATTGAAGAACAAGCGGCACCAGAAGGTGTCGTTGTTCCCGAGGTGCCTGAGAAGAAAAAACTGAAGCCAAAGCCAAAGAAACCAACTAAGGATACTGATGAATTTGAAATCACTGAAGTCGTAGAGCAAGAAATTCCGGAAGTTGTAGACATAATTATTACCGAAGAAATTCAAGAATCTCCGGATAACAAACCCAAAAAGATTACTAAGAAAAAAACCGTACGCAGAAAGATTGGCAAGAAACCAGAAGTCACTGAAGAAACTACTGTCGAGGAAGTTGGCAAAGCACCGATTACCACAGTTTCTGTGGTGCCTACAGAGGAAATCGTCGAAGATGAAGGCCTACCAGAATTGCCAGCTATCGAAGAATCAGTACAGCCTACAATCATCGAGGCTACTCGTGAAGAAACTACAGTAACAGACGAAGTAAATGAGGAAGGAAAGCCCAGAAAGGTGACTAAAAAACGTAAACTTGTTAAAAAGCGCGGTGAGGATAAGAAAATAGTTGAAGAAGTGACTGTAGAAGAACAAGGCAAAGAACCCATCACTACTGTGAGTGAATTGCCTGATGACGAGACGCGTGAGGTTCAGGAGTACAAATTTGACATCCCTGAGCCGAAAAAGAAGCCCAAAAAGGTTATAAAGAAAAAGCAAACACCTTTGTCTGAGAAAACACCGGAAGAGGTCGAGAAAGGAGAAAAAGTGAAGGAAAAATTGAAGCCTCAATTGATGAAGATTGAAAGAAAATCACAAAAACCCATGAAACTAAAAATGGACGAGCCTCAAATACCAGTCTTTGCCCAGGTCAAATTGAAAAAGGCTTCAATAGTCAAAAAACCAAAGGATATGAGCAAGAGAGACAAGTTCCCGAAGATCATGCTCCGCAGTCGAATAGTCGCACACGAGTGGCCTCCTAGTGTGAAATATCCAGTGATCACGGAGATCGAGCCGAATTACGTACAATCTGGAATATTATCACGGAACATGGAAGATGCCCTGAAAGTCAAGAAACCGAAACGTAAAACTACGAAACCGACAAAAAAAGACCTCACAGACTTGGAAAAATTAGATTTGGAATTCGATAAATTGAAAGAGGCTCCACTGGAAAAGGTAGAAGATAAATCTGTTTATGAAAGGCAACCAAAACCTGAAAAACCTAAGGAAGAAATACCGGAAAAGTTGAAAATCGGTAAAGGTAAGCTTTTACCCAAAGAAGAGCTTGAGGATGAGAAGATTACTCTAAAGAAGGTTCCTAAGAAAGACAAGGAAGAACCAGAAGATGCAGAACCAATAAAAAGGAAGAAAGAGCCCAAACAAGGAAAGAAAGAGCCGAAGGAAGAGAAAGAATCTCCAGAACTATCACCATTCGAGCCGTATGATATACCATCGATCGATGTTGATCTCGAAGAGCGAGAAGTTCCGGAATTCTCTGATAAGGAAAAACCTGAGAAAGATAAGCCTGCTAAGAAACATCCCAAGACCAAAAAGACAAAGCCTACACCTGAAACCGAATCGGTTCCTATTGTGCCTGGCGTACCTAAGCCACAAGAAATAGAAGAACAGCCAGAGCACAAGTTCAGAATTCCTCAACGTGACAAACCTGAAGAACAACCTGAAGAAATTAAACTCAAGCCTTGGAAAAAAGAGGATAAGCCCGAAGAGAAAGAAAAAGATCACGACGACGGTATAAAGTTCATTCCTCGTGACGAAGATGTGGTTGAAACGGTTGAAACAGTGACAACCGAAGTGATTGAGGAAGAAGTTGGTAAAAAACCGAAGAAAATTACGAAGAAGAGAACCACGACGAAACGTGGCAAGGATAAGCCCCGAGTCACTGAAGAAGTAACGCTTGAGGAAGAAGATGAACAGCCGATCACTACGGTAACATTTGAGGAAGTCGAAGAAGTCGATCTTCCGATTGAAAAACTAGAGGTAATCGAACCAAAAATAGTGGAAGAAGTGACGGAGAAAGTCACTGTAACGACAATAGTAACCGAAGAAGGAACTCCCGCCAAAGTACACAAGAAACGTACAACAAAGAAGCGCGGTGGTAAAGAACAGGTAACCGAAGTAATCACCGTCGAAGAGGAAGGTAAAGAACCGGTAACTACGGTAATCGCTGTAACTGAAGACACTACACCAAAATCACACGACAAACCGAAACACAAAAAACCAAAACAGTCTAAAGAAGTCGAGCGGGGTCCAGAAGGTGAGCCTACTTGTCAGATACTACTACTACCTATTATTTTTCTATACATTCTGTACTATAATTATTCATTACGAAAGATACTAGCACTTAAACTATCGCACTATACTACAGTTAAACGAAACAGAGACATGTCAACGAAACGACCTGGCACCACGACAATTCTATATAAATTATACATATGTTATTGTACTAATAAGCAACGAAAAACTGTTTCCCTTGTGTTGTTTTCAATTATGTTGACGCTGCATAGTTATTTAGAATTACTAATTATCTGATTTGTTTTCACAGGTGTGACCCAGGAATCTGTACAAGAGGTGAGTGAAATTTCAATCTGGTTCGTCATTGTCCACCATGTTTTATACTAACGACTACATATGGTACACAGGAAATTGTTGAAGAGGTGACTGAAGAAAAGCCAAAGACCATTATCAAGAAAAAACCGAAGACCTCGGCGGATGATGTTACCGAGGAAATCGTCGAAGAAATCATGACGGTTGCGCCCAAGAAGCAGAAGGCGAAGCCTCTCATTGAAGAATCTGAAACTGTCGAAATAACCGAGGTAGACGTGAAGAGGGCACCCGAGAAGAAGATTGTTGTTGAGGAAGAGGAAGAAATCATCGAAACAGTAGAAACTCCTACGATGAAAATCATCAGAAGAAAGAGTAAACCGACGAAGAAGGGCGAGGTTGAGGAGATCGTCGAAGAAGTTATCGTAAAACCAATAGAAGAAGTGACCAGTATGGAAGAAGAACAAATTATTGAGATCATCGAAACTCCAACGAAGAAAGTAATTAAGAAAAAGAAGGCTGTTGTCAGGGATGATGGTGTTCCAGAGGAAACAGTCGAAGAAATAGTTATTGAAAAACCAAGGAAAGAAAAAGCAAAACCGGTAGAGGAGGAGAAAGAAACTGTTGAAATCACTGAAGTAGAGGTACAGAAAGCACCGAAGAAAAAGGTAAAAGAGGCAGTGGTCGTTGTTGAAGAAGAAATTATCGAGACAGTGGAGACGCCTACAACCAGGACAATCAGAAAAAAGAAACCCGCCAAGGCTGGAAAATCCGAGGAAATTGTGGAGGAAATTATCCAGAAATCGGCAGAAGAGTCGACTTTGATGGAAGAACAGCAAATAGTGGAAGTAACAGAAACCCCGACAAAGAAAATTGTCAAGAAGAAAACTGCCATTACTCGCGATGACGGAATACCGGAAGAAGTGATTGAAGAAATTGTTATTCACAAACCGAAAAAGGAAAAGGCAAAGCCGATAGTAGAGGAACTAGAAACTGCTAAGATTACGGAAACTGATGTAATGCAAGGGCCAGACGAAAAGATCGTTGTCGAAGAGGAAGAAATAATCGAAACTGTGGAAACTCCAACGACAAGAACTATCAAGAGACGAAGGAAGTCATTGAAGAAGGATGTGCCCGATGAGATCGTGGAAGAAGTTGTAATAAAACCAGTGGAAGAAAGTACATTCATGGAGGAACAACAAATTGTTGAAATCACGGAAACTCCAACAAAAACAATAATTAAGAAAAAGAAGGCCGTTACACGAGATGATGGAATTCCAGAAGAGATAGTCGAGGAGATCGTAATACATAAACCGAAAGCGGAGAAGGCTAAGCCAGTTGTGGAAGAATTAGGTACAGCAAACATCACGGAAACTGACGTCAAGCAGGCACCCGAAGAAATCGTCAAGAAGAAGAAGAAGCCATCGAAGAAAGAACAAGTGGAAGAAGTGATTACAAAGCCAGTGGATAAGGTAACCGTTGTGGAAGAGGAAGAAATAGTGGAAATCACCGAAACACCAACGAAAAAAGTGATCAAGAAGAAAACGGCTACTATAAAAGATGACGGCACGCCTGACGAAGTTATCGAGGACGCTGTAATCGAAAAGCCGAAGAAAGAAAAAGCAAAGCCTCGAGTGGACGAACTCGAGACGGCCGAAATTACAGAAACCGTTGTCAAACAAGCTCCGGATGAAACTGTGACTGTGGAAGAGGAAGTAATTGAAACTGTTGAGACCCCAACGACGAGGACTACCAAGAAACGTAGGAAGTCGTTGAAAAAGGATGTGGCAGATGAAATCGTAGAAGAAGTTGTTATCAAGCCAGTGGAGGAACAAATTTTGATGGAAGAACAGCAGATTATCGAAATCACAGAAACTCCAACAAAAACAGTCATCAAGAAAAAAACAGCTATAACTGGGGAGGACGGTGTGCCAGAAGAAGTCATAGAAGAGATTATTTTGCATAAACCTAAGAAGGAAAAAGCTAGGCCGATTGTTGATGAACTTGAGGTAGTGAAGGTCACGGAAACAGAGGTCAGGCAAGCGCCGGATGTAGTAGAAGAAGAAATAATCGAAACTGTTGAAACTCCTACCACAATGACCATTAAAAAGCGTAGGAAGTCTGTGAAGAAGGACGTGCCGGAGGAGATTGTGGAAGAGGTAATCGTGAAACCAATTGAAGAAACTACGTTTATGGAGGAGCAGCAAATCGTCGAAGTCACTGAGACACCAACGAAGAAAGTCATCAAAAAGAAGAAAGCTATTACGCGAGAGGACGGCGTGCCTGAAGAAGTCATCGAAGAGATCGTTATTCATAAGCCTAAGAAAGAGAAAGCTACGGAAGCTATCATTCCGAAAGAAGGCATCGTGGTAACCCAAGTAATAACTGAAATGGTTACAGAAGAACTGGAAGTCCAGGAGAAGCCAGTCGAAGAGGAAGCTCTACCAACGCAGGATATTCCAGATGAGGCCAAAGTTACAGAAGTCACAACCAAGAAAGCACCAAAGAAACCCAAGAAGGCTGTTCTTGAAGAGATAGAGAAGGAGGACCAGGTCGAAGATATTAAGCTTAAGAAGCCCAAGAAAGAAAAGGCAGAGAAGGCCATACTACCTAAGGAGAGCATCGAAACAACTGAAGTTGTTTCTGAAATTACAACAGAGGAACTTCCTAAGGACGAAAAACCGGTTGAAGAAGAAGCTGTACCAACTGAGGATATTCCAGCAGAGGTTAAAGTTACGGAAGTGAAGACTAAGAAAGCTCTTAAGAAACCCAAGAAAGCTACAGTTGAGGAGGTAGAAAAGGAAGAGGAACAGGTCGAAGAACTCAAGCCAAAGAAGCCGAAGAAGGAAAAGGCAGAGAAAACCGTACTGCCTAAGGAAAGTCTCGAAACAACAGAAGTAATATCTGAAATAACAACTGAAGAACTTCCTGAGGATGCAAAACTAATTGAAGAAGAAGCTGTACCAACTGAGGATATTTCTGAAGAAGCTACAGTCACAGAAGTAAAATCTAAGAAGGCTCCTAAGAAACCTAAAAAAGCTACTGTTGAGGAGGTAGAAAAGGAAGAGGAACAGGTTGAAGAACTCAAGCCAAAGAAACCGAAGAAGGAAAAGGCAGACAAAACCATACTGCCTAAGGAAGGCATCGAAACAACAGAAGTTATCTCTGAAATTGCAACTGAGGAACTCCCTGAGGAAGAAAAGCCGATAGAACAAGAAGCTGTGTCAACTGAAGATATTCCGGAAGAAGCTAAAGTCACAGAAGTGAAATCTAAGAAGGCTCCTAAGAAGACCAAAAAGGCTACTGTCGAGGAAGTCGAGAAGGAAGAGGAACAGGTCGAGGAAATGAAGCCAAAGAAGCCGAAGAAGGAAAAGGCAGATAAAACCATATTGCCTAAGGAAAGCATCGAAACAACAGAAGTCATATCTGAAATTGCAACTGAGGAACTCCCTGAAGAAGAAAAGCCGATAGAACAAGAAGCTGTGCCAACTGAAGATATTCCGGAGGAAGCTAAAGTCACAGAAGTAAAATCAAAGAAGGCTCCTAAGAAACCCAAGAAGGCTACAGTGGAGGAGATTGGAAAAGAAGAAGAACAGGTTGAGGAAATCAAGCCTAAAAAGCCAAAGAAGGAACAGGCTGATAAGACTGTACTGCCGAAGGAGAGCATTGAAACGACAGAAGTGGTTGCTGAAATTACAACTGAGGATCTTCCCAAGGATGAAAAACCAGTAGAAGAAGAAGCCATACCAATTGAGGATGTCCCGGAGGATGCCAAGGTCACAGAAGTTAAGACTAAGAAAGCTCCTAAAAAACCCAAGAAAGCTACTGTCGAGGAGGTAGAAAAAGAAGAGGAGCAGGTCGAAGAAATCCAACCTAAGAAGCCGAAGAAGGCAAAAGCTGAAAAGACGGTCTTGCCTAAGGAAAGCATCGAAACGACGGAAGTCGTTTCTGAAATTACAACAGAGGAACTTACTGAAGATAAAAAGCCTGAGCAGGAAGAGGCTGTTCCTGTACAAGAAAAGGACCAAGAAAAAGTTGACATCATCGAAGTTCCTACCACACAGGTAGCTAAGAAAAAGAAGAAGAAGGCACCTGAAGAACTTAAACCGGAAGAAGAAAAGCCTGAGAAACCTGTTGAAAAAGAACTAAACGGTCATGCTCCGAAGGAAGAGATAACTCCGGTCGAAGAGGTCGTCGCGGAGACTCCAGAAATCAAGCCTGTAGATGAGGTCAAAGAAACAAAACCATTGAAAAAGAAAAAGAAGAAACCAATTGCGAAAAAGGAGGAAATAGAGTGGGTCGAGCCTGAGTACGAACGACCGGTCCTGGAGCCAATGCCAGAGAAGATTCAATGGGAACCATCTAAGAAGAAAAAGGAGAAAAAACCTTTACCAGCTGAACTGCAAAAACTTGTGCCTCAGAAAATAGAGAGGAAAGAATTCAAATCAACGAAATTGACTTACATGGAACCGAAAGAGGAAGTACAGTTTGGAACGATAAAGCTCAAGAAGGTCGCAATTACTCAGAAAAAGGAAGCCTCTACAGTTAAACTGCCAAAGTTCCTTCTCAAAAGTCGTATAACTTTCGTGGGTGATTATCCACCGGAGATACAGAAGCCAAAGATCACGGTTATGGAAGAGAATCCTGTGCAATCTGGTATCCTGTCGAGAAACACTCAAGAAGCTCTGAAGGTACTAAAAATGAAATTTAAGAAAACTAAATTGCCTGAGAAAGAGTTAATTGAACTTGAGAAATTAGACAAAGAGTTTGAGGACTTGAAAAAGGTACCTCTGGAGGAAATCGAGGATAAGTCGATTTACGAACGAACTCCAAAGAAACCAATACCTGAAGAAGAAAAGCCAAAACCATTAGTTATAGGCAAGGGCAAGGTTCCAGAGGAAAAGAAGGAGGAACCTGAGGATATCAAATTGAAGAAAGTACCTGAGAAGAAACCTGAAGTGATCGAAGAACCCAAGAAAAAACCGAAGAAGACGGAACCAACAGAAGAAAAAGTGGAAAAGAAAAAGACAGAGCCAAAGCCAAAACTTGAACACGACGAACTCAGACCACTAGACTTTGACAGACCAGAACTGGAGAAATACGTTCCTGAAGAGGAAGAACAGGTTGACAAGCCAGCACCCGAAATAGAGCCTAAACCTTACAAGAGGCCATCAAAGAAGAAACCTGACCAGGAAATCGAGCAAGTACCTTTGATCAAGGGAGTGCCAAAGCCTCCAGAACCGGAAGATGAGCCGGATATCAAATTTAGAATTCCAACAGCCGAAAGACCAGAGGAAGAACCGGAAACTATCACACTCAAGGGCTGGAAGAAGGACAAGCCCGAAGATGAAGGGACGAAGGAATTCCCACAAGAAGAAGGTGAGACAGCACCCCAAGCACCTAAAGAGGCAAGTCCTGAAGAAGTTACAATCAAGAAAGAGCCAAAGAAAAAGAAGAAGAAGCCGACACCGAAGAAGGATGAAATCGAGGAATGGGTAGAACCAGAGTATGAACGTCCGGTTCTTGAGCCTATGCCAGAAAAGATTGACTGGGAACCTTCGAAGAAAAAGAAGCCTGCGCCAAAAGAACCTGTGCCAGAAGAGCCTGTCAAGGAAAAGCCTGTCGAAGAAAAGCCTGTTGAGGAATTGCCTGTTAAAGAAGAGCCTGTCAAAGAAGAACCTGATGAAATTCCCCAAGCTGTGACAATCAAGAAAAAGCCCAAGAAAGAGCCTAAAGTAGAAGAAACTACTGAGGAAGTGGTGATAAAGAAACCTGTTGAAGAGAAGGTAGAAGATAAACCGGAAGTCGTTGCTGACATTATTATCGAAAAGGAGCTGAAGGAAAAGCCCGTCGAGGAAGAGGCAGCTCAAGAGGTGATTGTCAAGAAACCAGTTCCTGTCGAAGAAATCAAGGAAGTCGAAGAAGTTACGGAAGAAATTGCCATCAAAAAGGAACCAAAGAAAAAGAAGAAGAAACCTGAGAAAAAGAAAGATGAGATCGAGGAATGGGTGGAGCCTGAATACGAACGACCTGTTCTTGAACCGATGCCAGAGAAAATTGAATGGGAACCTTCTAAGAAAAAGAAAGAGAAAAAAGACGAAATAGTTGAGAAACCGGTACCAGAGGAGCCAGTGAAGGAGGAGCCCGTCAAAGAGGAGCCTATAAAGGAAGAACCCGTGAAGGAAGAGCCTGAGGAAATTCCTCAAGTTGTGACAATCAAGAAAAAGCCGAAGAAGAAGCCAGAAGTGGAGGAAACTGCCGAAGAAGTGGTGATAACGAAACCCACTCCTAAAGACGAAGAAAAGAAGCCGGAAGATGTGGCCGAAGCGGTGATCATGAAAAAACCAAAGAAAACGCCTGTCGAGGAGGAGGCGGCTGACGAAGTAGTTATCAAGAAAACTATTCCTGTGAAAGAGATCAAGGAGGTTGAGGAAGTCACAGAAGAAGTAACAATTAAGAAAGAGCCAAAGAAAAAGAAGAAGAAACCGGAGAAAAAGAAAGACGAAATCGATGAATGGGTGGAGCCTGAATATGAGCGACCAGTTCTTGAGCCTATGCCAGAAAAAATTCAATGGGAACCCTCGAAAAAGAAGGAAAAGCAAGAAGAGGTGATTGAGAAGCCTTTACCAAAAATACCTGCCGTAGAAGAACCTGAAGAAGTTCCCGACGTAGTAACCATCAAGAAAAAACCAGAGAAACCTGAGGTTGAAGAGACTGTTGAAAAGGTTGTTCTCAAAAAGCCTACACCCGAGGAAAAGGAAAAACCTGAAGATGTGACAGAGGCGATCATAACAAAAAAACCAAAGAAAAAGCCCGTGGTAGAGGAAGCGGCTGATGAAGTGATTATTAAGAAACCTGTCGCGGTGGAGGAGACTAAGGAAGTTGAGGAAATTACGGAAGAAGTGACTTTGAAGCGGGAACCTAAGAAAGAGCCTGAGGTGGAAGAGGCAGCTGATGAGGTAGTTATCAAGAAACCTACTCCGGTCGAAGAAACTAAGGAAGTCGAGGAAACCACAGAAGAAGTAACAATCACGAAAAAGCCAAAGAAAAAGCCAATAGAAGAGGCAGCAGATGAGGTTGTTGTTAAAAAACCTGAATCCGTGGAGAAGATTACGGAAGTTGAGGAGATTACAGAAGAAGTTACGATTAAGAAAAAGCCGAAAAAGAAGAAACCTGAGAAAAAGAAGGATGAGATTGAGGAATGGGTGGAACCTGAGTATGAACGGCCTGTTCTCGAGCCGATGCCGGAGAAGATTCAATGGGAACCCTCCAAAAAGAAGAAAGATGAAAAGAAAGAGATAATTGAGAAACCTGTCTCGGAGAAACCGGTAGAAGACCAACCTGAAGAAGTCCCTGAAGTCGTAACACTCAAGAAAAAGCCTAAGAAGGAGGTAGAGGAATCTACTGAGGATGTTATAATAAAGAAACCCAAGGACGAGGAAAAGAAACCCGAAGACGTTACGGAGGCAGTCATCACGAAAAAACCTAAGAAAACTCCGGTGGTAGAAGAGGCAGCAGACGAGGTTGTCATCAAGAAACCCGGTCCTATCGAGGAAACGAAAGAGGTCGAGGAAACTTCAGAAGAGATAACGATCAAAAAGAAACCAAAGAAGAAACCTGTTGTGGAAGAAGCTGCTGACGAGGTAGTAATTAAGAAGCCTCTACCCGTTGAGGAGACCAAAGAGGTCGAGGAAGTCACAGAAGAGGTGACGATAAAAAAAGAACCGAAGAAAAAGCCTGTGACCGATGAGGCCGCCGATGAAGTAACCGTCAAGAAACCAGTTCCGGTAGAAAAACCTGAAGAGGTCGAAGAAGTTACCTCCGAAGTGACAATAAAGAAAAAGACAAAGAAGAAGCCCATTGTTGAAGAGACTGCCGACGAAGTAGTCATTAAGAAACCTGTTCCAGAAGAAAAGCTAGAAGAGGTCGAGGACGTTACGGAAGAAGTAACATTAAAGAAAAAGCCAAAGAAGAAGCCCGTTGAAGAAGA
>JABMBT010033578.1:0-13698 GCA_018906895.1 Odontocolon sp. PSUC_FEM 10030002
CATTTTCACCCCCTTTGACTTTTCCCGTCACACTTTTCTCTTCTTCCAACCTTTCCTCTCCACTACTACTTCTCTCCTTCATCACTTTTTCCTCACTTTTCCACTTTTTACCGCCTTTTTCTCTCTTTTCCATCACAGCGACACGCGGCACAACCTTTCCCAACCGCCATCTTTCCCCCTCCTATGAACGATTAATGATTTATTATTGATTATTAATTATTACAAATATTTATGTCGTAATTGAATTAATAATTCACTAACGAATCAAAATTTATCAATATTGATCTAATTGATAATAAATACTTATCAATTAGAAATACTCAAGCTGGCAATTTTATTCATTGCACTTCTTGACGAATTGTCATCATACCATAATCAAACCGATGTTATTGCTGCAACAGAAACTAGGCAAGGCTATAACTGTGTCGGAATATCACGTTTCGACGTTGGTTTCACTCTAAAAGGTTTCATAATGAAAAATTGATATGTCTCGCAATGGGAAGTCCATCGATTTTCGGAAAAATTTAATATCTTTCACTTTGTTACTCAAGCATAATCGAACCATTGCTCTTCCTCTAACAAGTAAGCAGGGTTCAACTCTATCGATTAAATCATGTCCGAACAACGGTTTAACCCAGCCGAGTATATTGAAGACAAAATCATTCATTTTGAATCGCATTTCATTATCAGAAATGCGATTCTTATTCAGGGGCAAAAAATATAAATTCTTGACCGATAAAATCGTCTTAGTAGGATAGTTGGTTTCTGTTGTGTTGAGTTTCAAATTTAAAATTATCCGATTCCGAAGCCGCCCACGACTATAGTTATTCAGTTTATTTTCACGATTTACAAGATTCAAATGTTTTATAACGAACATCAGTTTATTCACGACATTTATTGGCGATGGCCGCTTACACATGCCAGGAATATGTGAATATGGTGAAGTGTCTCGGCTGTGCTGAAGGCAACCAGCTGTTAGCCGTTCGGCGGTACCGGGAGCTTTATCCAAATGTGGAGCGGTTTCCACGCGCGGAGGTAATGGCCGAGGCGGAACGTCGTGTGGCTGAAACGGGCAATATTATGCCCCGACGTGGCCTCAATGGAGGGCCCACTTTGCGACAACGAAATCCTCGCAGAGAGGAACGAATACTTCGAGCATTTGAAGAAGATCCTCAAACATCGACGAGAGTCGTAGCTCGTGCGATCGGCATGAGCCAGACCTCCGTCTGGAAAATTTTAAATTCTAATGGAAAGAAGTCATTTCAGAAGACTCTGGTCCAGGCCCTGCATCCTGGGGACGCGCAACGTCGAATCGCCTTCTGCCAGTGGCTTATCAGACGGTATGAAGCTGATAACGACTTCCCTGGACGAATTTTATTTACCGATGAGTCGTCATTTTCGCAAAGCGGTGTCCGCAATTCGCACAACGAGCATGTCTGGGCCAATGAGGACGAAAATCCGCATGCTACGAGAGAGCGAAGCCATCAAGTCCGGTGGAAAGTGAACTTATGGGTTGAAATGATCGGAACTCAATTGGTATATCAAATTACTACTAAATGACTTAGTTGTGAAACATAGTTTTGTAAACATCGTTCCGTAGTTCCTAACTTATTTCCGTCCGCGTAATACTTATTTTCCGTCCGCGTTTTCTTATTCTCGTTACTTCTTTCAACACTTCAGATCCCCTCCCCTCATCATCGATGATAATTTTACAGATTGGCCCCATCGTAATTCCTGAACGCGTAACGATGAATACCTATCTGCGACTCCTCAGGGAAGATTTGCCACAATTGCTGCAAGATGTGCCGTTAAATATCCGTCAGCAAATGTATTATCAGCACGATGGACATCCCGCACATACGGCGATAGAAGTTCAAGATTTAATAAACAATATGTTTGCCGGTCGGTATATCGGTCGGGGAGGAGAGCAGGAATGGCCACCGAGGTCACCTGACTTGACTCCACCCGATTTCTTTTTATGGGGTCATTTTACGGCCGTCATATACGGGAAAACTCTTCCGCGGGACCAAGACGACCTCATGGACAGGGTTCGCACAGCAGTAGCTACGGTCACGCCGGAAATGCTGGAGAGGTGCCAGGCGAACGTCATAAAGCGCGCTCGTCTGTGCATCGAAAACCGTGGTTGCCATTTCGAGCAATTTTTGTAATGTGCGGAATACGTGCAGCTTTCACAATTGTGTCCATTTAATTATCGAATTCATGTCGGGTTATTACTATTATTATTATAATTATTGTTACTACTATTATTGTTGCAAAAGATATAATTATAATCGATGTGGATTATAATTATATATAAAAGCAAAATTATATTAAAAACCACGAAATAACGGAAATTTCGTACATGAATTATATTTTTGTAACTCGTGCATGAAAACGACGCTTTTCGTGTCAGTTTTGCGGGATGAAAGTGTCTCTTTTCGGAGCAATATCGAAATACGGTTCACGCATGTGCCTTAAGGTTACTTTTTGTCCCGTTAAAGTTCTGCCCTAGGGCAGAAAAATTATAACCTCACTTGTTGGAGGAAGGTTGTGCCGCGTGTCGTGGTGATAGAACAGAGAGAAAAAGACGGTAAAAAGTGGAAAAGTGAGGAAAAAAGTGATGAAGAGGAGAAGTAGTAATGGAGAGGAAAGGTTGGAAGAAGTGAAAAGTGTGAAGGGAAAAGGCAAAGGGTGTGAAAAGTAGAAAGAAAGAAGGTGAAGGAGGTTTGGAACGGTTTGGAAAAGGGACGGGAAGGATGAGAGCAATCAGAGCAGAAGCGCGGAGGGGGAGGAGAACGGAAAGGTGCGGATGGGATTAGAGCAAGCACGGAGGCGGTGGATCGGAGGAGGAATGTGAGCAGAGTGGAGCTGAAGCGAAAGTGAGTGTAGCAATGGAATGGTGAACGGAAAGGAAACGAAGAGGAAGAGGAGCGGTAGTGGAATGGTTCGGAATGGATTAGCGCAAGCAAAGGCGGGTGGGCAGGTGAAACGGCGATGGAGTGGGGAGAGGTGACGGAGTGGAATATGGAACGAGAATGGAGTTGAGACACGCGGACGGAGCGGCAGTGGAATGAAAAGAAATGGAAGAGGTGCGGTTATGAAGAGAGTAGACGGGCGTGGAAGGAGTGTAGAGCGAGAATGGACGTGGTACGAGAACGAAGATGGAAAGGTTGGTCGGAGTGGAACAATCGAGAGAAGGAGGATATGGCGAAGAATGGATAGGAAGAGAAGTAGAGGAAGGAAAGGAGATGGGAGGGAGACGGAAGAAAAAGAATGAGTAGTAATGTAACGAACGGACGAGCAACATGAGAAGAGGTGAAACGGAAATGGAAAATATATAGTGGAACGAGGTGGGAGGGGAGAACGGAGAGTGAGAAAGTAGTGTAATGTGGGAAGGAGTGAGCAAGTGAGGAAGAGCGGAAAGTTAAATATGAAGGGCGAGAGGGATGTGGAATGGAGGGCCGAGCGAGAGGATGAAATGACGAAAGAGAGTGGAAAGAGACGGGACAAGAGGCGGCGTGGATGGAGATAGAAGAAAGGTGGAAAAGGGAATGGAGTGGAAAGAGAATGGGGTGATGACGGGGAAAGAAAAAGAAAGGAGGGGTGAAGAGGAGGAAAGTATGACGGAGAGCGAGGAGGGACGAACAGGAGTGGAAAGAAGGAAGATGGAAAGAAAGAGAAGATGAAGGTGAACGGGATAAGGAGTGAAGGGAATAGAAAGTGGTGTGGGAAGATGGACCCCACCCCCCCTGGTATGAGGCGGAAAGGAGCGTAAAAGTGTCAGCAGAAGCGTGATGGAAAGGAAAAGAAGAAATAGTAGCGAGGAAGTAAAAGAAAGGAGAGATGGCAAGTGAAGAAGAAAGGAGGAAAGGAGGGGTGTAAGAAAGAAGATGACGAGAGAGGAGGAGAGGGAAATGAAGAGGAAGAGGAGAGGAAGAATGAAGACGAAGATGGGAAGTGAAGAAGAAGACGAGGAAGAGGAAAGAAAGAAGAAAGAAGAAGGAGGAAGGAAGATGGGACAGATTGAAAGTGGGGAAGGAAAGGGAGAAGTGTGATGAAAGAGAAAGGCGGAGAAAGAAAATGTAGGGAGTGGAGAGAGTGAAGTGTGATGAAAGAGTGCAAAGAGTGGAGGCATTGTAATGAATGGAGGAAAGGAGGAATGGAGAAAGAAGGAGAGAGTAAGAGGGGATGAGTAGAAAGAGGAGGAGGCATAATGATAGAAGGGCCGAAGGGTGGGAAGAGGAAGGAATGGGAAGGATGACGGAAAATAAGGGGAGTGGAGGAATGTGAAGGATGAGGGGAGGAGCAAAGGTGAGAAGTGGAAAAGGGAGGATTGTAAAGAAGGGAGTGGAAAGGAAAGGTAAAGAAAAAGGGATGAGGAGAGTGAGATAAAAAGGAGTAGTGTAAAGGTAGGAGGGTGAGAAAGGGATGAGGGCAGTGAGGAAATGTGGGTAAATATGTATAGAGTCAGAAACAGAAAAGAGGAAAAGTGTTGTAAAATTAAGCGAAGGGGTGAAGGAGGTGAGGAGTGCAAGGGAAAAGGGGTATGTTGTAATGATATGTTGTAATGAGTGTGAGTGTGGAAAAAGGGTGAAGACAGAGATGGGGGTAGAGATTATGGGGAAAACGTAGGTAGAAATAAGTGAAGAGGTAATGGAAAGGAGGGAAAGGGTGCGTAGAGGGGAGGGGTTAGATGTAGGAAAGGAATGCAAAGAGTGAGAGAGGTAGGGGAGATAAAGCTTGTAAGAGAGTAGTTTGTGGAAGAGGGAAAGAGGAGGATGTAAATATAGATGTAAGGTAGATGTAAGGATTGACGAAAAAGACGTGTATGAAGGTGTACAAAGGAGAAAACCTTTTCAAAAACTTGAAAACCCGTAAGGGACTCAATAAACGCACATACATACATACACATACATATAACCTCACTTGTCACTGTCCGTCCCGCAAATACTGCCACTCAAAGCGTCTTTATTCCTGCACTCGTTACAAAAAGTATCGTGTGTAACATGGGCCGAGGTCGGCGATCGCGACTCGTGTGATTGCGGCCCTCGCTTCGCTCGGGCAGCAAACCTCACACTCGCCGCAAACGCCGACTTTCGGCCCTTGTTGCACAATATACTATTCCTCGCGAGTTTCGTATATTTCGGATTAATGAAACGAGCCTCACTTGATACTCGACTTCGGAACCGCTCGTCGTAGCGGTTGACGCCAATTCTTGTGTTCTGCTCCTCTTTGCCGTCGGACTAGGCTCTAATTCGACTCTGCTGTGCTCCGGCGTCTCGCCGTCACCGGAACCCGAAGCCGTTGGTTCCAAAGACCTCGGACGCTTGTGTCCGGTGGTCGCCTGCGAAGTGCTCACAGATTGCGTCGAACTGCTAGCAACGGTCTGCTGTTGATCGCTCGCCGCCGCTTGTTGCTGCTGTTGTTGATTCTGTTGTTCAACTCTCGGACTGACCAACGCGACAGTTTGCGGTTGCTGATCTTGATGTTGTTGCTGTTGTTGCTGAACTTGCTGTTGTTGCTGTTGTTGTTGTTGTTGTTGTTGCTGCTGCTGCTGTTGGGGTTGACAAACTTGTTGCTGCGGCTGTTGTTGAGGCTGAGTTACGTTTATGCTCTCGACATTTTCCGAATCTTCGCGCTGCGTCGATTCGGCGGATTCGCTGAGTTGCGGTTGTACAGCGAGTTGTCTGAGATTGCTATTCGGTGCCGTCTGCGAGACGGCGCTACTCGTGCTTGCCGGTTGATAATCCGTGTGACTGCTGGTGGGTGAACTCGTTTCCGTCGTATGAACTACTTGTTGTTGTTGTTGTTGTTGTTGCTGTTGTTGCTGTTGCTGTTGTGGCGCTACGAGTACCGGCGTACTCGCGGTAGTCGGCAATACCGCGGCAGTTCGCGATTGCGGTACGACGCTCATTGGCCTGATACTAGCGAGTGGAGTCTCGGCTCTCGCGGACATTGGTTTGATATTCGCTGTAGGCGGTTCCGTGGTGACTCCGGCACTACCAGCGCCGACACCCAGCTGTCGCTGTAATTGCGAGAATCGCTGAAGGATCACTTCCTTCTCAGCATGAACTTCGGCTTTCTCGTGCTCCAATCGCGATATTCTTCCCTCCATCTGTGACTTGAGAGCTGCGAGTCGAGCGTCGTGCTCGTTGGTATCGGAATCGTTCGATACCGATTCGATTTTAACTTTTAATTCCGTTAATTCACGTTCGCATTTTTTCTTAGCCTCAGCGAGCTGAACGATTTTTGTCCTTGCACCTTTCAGCAACTGTTTCGTACGTTCTTCTTTCTCGACAGACGATTTGTTCATCGTATCGATTTCTGCCTTGAGAACATCAGCTTCGCCTTGAACTTTAGCAATTTGTCGTGTGAGCTCTTCGATCTTGGAGTTGAGCTCGTCATTCGCTCGACGAAGTTCCTGACGACCTTCTTCGCGAAGCTGGTCTTCGCGTTCCTGAGACGACTGAGCGGTTTCTTCGGCTCCTGTTGCCGCTGCAGCACTACGAGTTTCCTCTAATTTCACTTTCTCTTCCTCCACAGTTTTTGCCAATTCCTCGAATTGAGTTTTATATTTTTTCGCTATCTTTCTTATCTGTATCTCTTTGTTCTTGACGTCATTTAGCACGGCTTCCTTGTCGCCCAGCTCTTTTTTCAGTGTCGCGAGATCTTTCGATTTCGACGACAAATCGGCAATCGCTTCTGTCAAATCCTGACCCAGTTTCCGAGCCTCATCCGACACTTTGACGACTTGTTCGCTTTGGGCCTGAATTTGCTTTTGAAGCTGCGAAAACTGTTCCTCCAATTTACTTTTTTCCACCTTCAGAGCATTAAATTCTTCCGTGCGTTTCGCATGAGTCTCGCGTTCAGACGTCAACAACTTGCTAAGATTTTCCCGCTCAGTTTGAAGTCTGCGCCAATCCTCAGGACTCGCCTTGTTGGCCCTTTCCACGAGCGCGTTAGCCCTCTGTCGCCACCTCGTCGCTTCGCCCTTCAGTCCCGTATTCTCTTGCACCAGGACTTCCATTTTCGCCGACAAATCGCGAGACTTCTTGCGCAGCGGTATAACTTCGGCCGACAGGACCGTAACCTTGGATTCCAAATCGTTAACCTTTACCGCCAAGGAATCGCGTTCCTCTCGCAAAACTCTGTTCGAATCGGTGATCGCGTTTAAGGTCTCAACCTTACGCAATAATTCCGCGTGTTTCGACGCCGTTACAACATCTATCTCAGATTGTTCTCGCTGGGTACTTAGCGAAGCTTCGGAATCTTTCAATCGTTTTTCAGCTACCTCGCACTGAGACTTGAGTCTGAGACTTTCAGCCCGCAGAACGTCGAATTTCGCAACAATGAAATCCTTCTCGCGTCTCAGATATTTTATAACCTTGAGCAATTGCTCGGCAGATTTGGAATCCTCCTCCACACCGCTAAAACTGCGATTCATCGATTCAACACTCGTATCGTGAGTATCCTGAGCCCCCAGAGACGAACGATTGCTCTGCATGATTGCGGCACGATCGCTCAATTCCTGTATTTGATTGTGCAAAAGCGCATTCTGCGCGTCGAGATCGTCGACTCTCTTTTGAGTTTCTTCGATCTCGTTCATCAGGCGTTTTTCACGCTCTTGCCATGTTGATTTTTCCGTAACCAAAGCTTCGATCGCTGATAATTTTTCTTGAGTAAGCTGAGCGACATTTTGCGCCACAAACTGCGACTCTTCTTTGAGTTTTCCCAAAACCTGAATAAATTCGAAAAATCGTTATACTCGAATAAACGATGTAACGACAAATGAAAATGAAATCGGTAATATTTTCTTGTTCTTGAAATTAGATTATACTTTAATTTTTCTTACCTGAAGATCCGCGGAATGAAGTACCATCTCCCTGGCATACTTTTCCTCGGCTTCCTTCGCAGCTTGCGAAGCACTCTGCAAATCGCTCTTAATGAGCTCGAGCTCGCCCTTGACCTCGTCGAGTTCCTCGAGTTTCGCTTCGGCCGCGGCCAATTTTTCTCTGAGATCGGCATCGGTCTCTTGAAGACCGCTCTGAGCCTTGACTAACTCCGTCTCCAGTTCCTTGACTCTCTTACCGAGATTCGAAGCTTCCTCGCGAGCTGCTTCGAGGGCAGTCTGCAATTCTCGTTTAGTTTGCTCGTGCTGCGTTGTTAATTCCCGGAGTTGAGCCTCCGTGCTCTCGGCGATGTCGCAATACTGTTGGCTCTGTTGTCTCGAAGCCTTCAACTGTTCCGAGAGTGATCTCGCCTCGGCATTCGTGTTCGCCAGCTGCAGCTCCAATTCTTTCAATCTCTTAGCGAGATTTTCGTCACCGGTAATCGGCTTGGCTCTCGAATTCGCCGCAGATTCTCGCAATTTCGCACCGAGTTCTTCGGCGCGACGTTCGATCTCAGTACGAGCAGCGCGAGATTCCTCCAGCTCGATGCGGGTACGTTCGGCTAATTCATGCTCCTCCGCGAGACGTTCCTGAGCAACCGTGAGCTGACGCTCCAGGTGCGACGATAGCTCTCTGAAGCGATCTTGTTCCTCCTGAAGACGACGACGCAGAGCGGCGCATTCGCGAGTCGCGTCATCCAAGCGTTGTTCCGCCCTCAATTGACCCTCCGCCTCTGCACGCTCCAGACTCGCCTTTATGGACTCCACATCCGCTCGCAACAGAGCCTGCGTTTGTCTTTCTCTGTGAAGAACCTCGCGTTCTTTCAAAAGACGACCCTCGGAATCGCGAAGTAACTGCCGTTCCTGGCGCAAATTTTCCAACTGCACTTCGGCACGCGACAAACGACTTTGAGCTGACATCGTCTCATCCTTCAATATCATAATACTTTGTTCGTGTTTCCCTGCGACCGTAAAGTAGACGCATTAGATGTATCACAATAAAGTATCGAATAAATTAACACCACAGCGAAAAAAAAAATTTGCTTACCGATCGTCGTATTATAATTGTTGCATTTTTCCTCGAGCGTCTTTATCTGAGATTTATACGAAGCAACGTTCGCCTGAATGAGACCGAATCGTTCGTTCGCGGTATCCAATTGAGCCTTGAGACGACAACAACGCGATGAATTCGACTCCGCTTCCTTGCGGAGTCTCTCAACTTCCTCTCCGACCATACGCTCGTGAGCTCCTTTGTCCCTCTTGTAAGTCTCGTACTCGTCGGTCACTTGTTTCAGCTTAATTTCCAATTCCGTTATTTTTTTCTCCAATTCCTTCTCCGCCTCTTTATTCTCCTGCGTCACAGAAGGCTTCTGCTCGACCGGTACCTCCTCGTCCGCAATTGTATTATTTTCTTCGTTATCCGTGGATCGCGATGATTCCTTCGATCCATGCGTTGCGGCTTGACTCAAGCATTGTTGATACATATTTTTGTACATGTCTCGTTGTCTCAATAAACCGTCGAGCATCTTAGCTTGTCTGTCTTGAGCAGCCTGCATGTCTGCCAGTTGTTCCAGGTATCTAATGCATCGAAAAAACAATCACTTAATTCACGATCCAAGTTCTTACATCAACGAGTTATTCTTAAGGGGAAATGTTAACTTCCCCTACCATCTTAAAATTTCGATCCGCATTTTGTCCGAGATTACTAAGATTTTGGTCAAAAGAAAAGTGTCATTCCCAGGAGTCTAACAAGACGGAGGGAATGAAGCTTTCCTTTTTTCCAAAATTAACAATGAGTAAATCATCGACAAACATTGTACCGACCTGTCGAGTTTTTCTTTCATTTCACCGTTATTTATTTCATCCGTCGCTCGTTCCATTTCTTCCTGTCTCGACGACAAAGTTCTCACGATCGACAAAAGTTTCTGATTGTTTTCCTGCAATTCTTCGATGTCACGGAAAGTGACGAGTTTTTTGCTGATAATCTGCGACGAAGCGAGATCAGTTTCCATGGTCGATGAGAAATCGCAGCTTGTATTGATCGTTCCACCGCTGCGGCTCTCTTGCACCTCCTTCAGGAGGAAGCAAACCTAAGATTCGGTAATAATTATAATTTTCCTCTCGCTTTATGTTTCCAACCAATGCCGATTAAAGAAAATACGAACCTGCCTGGCGAGATCAGCCAATTCGCTCTTCAACCGCTGATTTTCTCTCGTATGATGTTTCGCAATGCGACTCGATTCGTCCGCTGCCTCTTGCAAACGATGATTCTCCGCAAGAAGATCATCGAGCCGACCCGTGAGCGTTGCTACGTTGTCAACAGCCATTTCGTAATCCTCGCGTTGTTGTTGCAATGCCGGTGCCTTTTCCTCCAATTCACGCAAAATCACTTCCATCTGGGATTTTAATCGTTCATTCTCATCCCTTTCCAATCCCAACTCGTTGGTAGCGTCGACCAATTGCGTGTAAATTTGCGTCAGACTGAGACCTTTCTTCAAAACTCGACTTGCGATCGCCGCTGTCGGTGCCAATTGTTCGACCGCCTGATCGAGTCTCGCTTGTTTGATATTTTTCAGCAATTCATTGGCATGTTCTAACTCTTTCGAGAGTTCTTCGATCTTTTTCGTGTTCTCAGTGATCGATTCTTCGTGTTGCAATCTAAGCTGAGTGTGATCAGTTTCCAAAGTTCCGTATTGCTCGGTCGCTTGTTCCAGTAGTGATTGCAATTCCTTGACGGCTTCGCTGAACTCTTCGGCTTTCGCGTTAGCCTCTTCGGCCATAGCCTTGTACAGATCCGCGAGTCTCGTTTGTGCGCCGACTTCCTCGCGATACGACGAATGCATCGATAACTCGTGAGTTCGCTGTTCTTCGAGTTTTTGTGTAAGCTCGTCGCATCGTCGCTGCAAATTACCGTTCGTATCCCGCATTTGGGCTACCGAATCATTAGCGATTCTAAGTTCTTCCTCGCGTTGCTGAAGACGCGTGTCTGTTAACAATGCCCGGGCTGAGGACTCTGCGCGTGTCGCCTGAAGCTCTGATGTTCTCTTTGAAAGTTCTTCCTCGAGGCCGCTCATTTGTTGTGCGAATTAAAAAATTTAGCACCGATTTGACTCCATGTAGACAATTTTTTTGTACAAATTGCCTAATTACATAATTAAATAACCGTGTAGCATTAAATTTTTCCTGTTATTTCGATAAAGAAGACTTAGTAAAATTTAACAGCTGTTATAATTTTTAAGGTAACTTTTCGAAGTTTAATTGCTCGATAAGGTAATTTTTTCCTTAATGGTCAGCCATTTTTCATGAAGTGCCAAAATGCTTTCATTTCTCCAGTTGGGTAATTTTTGGATATTTTTTTTTTTGCCTTCGTTTGCGTTATAGTGCAAACCACTCGAACCTCCTTAAAAGCTTCACTGAAGACATCCACCAGTTACATCCGGGACCAGCTAAACATTAGGAACGATGTCGACGGGGTCTGGTTAATCGGTGCATTACACTGGATAGCTGGGTGTACGATGCCAGGAGCGGAAGCAAGAGCAGCATAACAGAATCAGCCAACGCAGGTTCTGTTATTAATGTACCTGTTACGATTCTCCAGCGAGCCGATAATCATCACGATGCACCGAGTCAACTAAACGGCAAATTGCTTGACTGACAACTCCACGGATATAATGGATCGTTGGAGGAAACCCAGTTAGAACCTCTTCCTCGTGTGGCTTGTATTACCCATTACACACCGAAGTGCAGCACGGGATTACGAAACGCAGTTGCATTGTTGGTGATTTGCAGGGACAAGGCAACGTTCGTCCAACCCGATGAACGATGCATTTCCCATTATAACCGAAAGAGAAATGCTTCATTGAGCCATCTCGTACAGATGTCCGGATGCTGTATGCCAATACCATGGCCTACCGACGATGGACCATCGCTTCACGATCTCGAATAATTACTTCGATGTACCGATGCATGAAGATTTAATTTTGGAGAATCGATGGAACATAATTTCTCCAGCCTGTTCAGTCAGCATTGGGATAAATCCCCAATCGAAGGAATTCACTTAATTGCCAAGTTTCGATCTCTATGTCTATATCTATGATATGTGCATCACTGATTCATCTAAATACGCGGATGGTTTCTCTCCAATCTCTAAATAGTGTATTGAAACAGCATGTGTGATTACGTGTTTGACATATTGGGTACATAGATCCACATATGCAGTACACATCGTATCATACGTTCCATTTGTAAAGTTTCAACGCCTGAAAGCCTTCTCTAGTTCTGAACTAACTTCCTCCATCATCATAAAGTCCTGAATGCAGATTTTCATTGATTAGCTGTTTTACATATGCCTATTTGTACTCGTCATGAGCTTGGAAATATTCTTTATGGCGAACAGAAAATAGGTATAGAAACATTCTGTTGGATGTGAGGCAGATATGTAGTTTGAGATGTTTAACCAATAATAGGAGAAGCTTTTGCTTTGGAAGTCTCGTTGACCTGGTTTCCATCGAGAAATGGACGAAAAAGTGGCAACAATGATCGCTGGAGGAAAGATCCCTTCGTGTAATTCAATACTCATGACGTCATAACATCTCTGGCATCAATGGCAACCCGCCCTCTTAATTCTCTCCCTACCTCATCAGTCCATGCTGGACCACTTAATTGTGCAGAGACGGTGCAACAAGAACCGCAAAGGGATCAATCTTACTGTTATGAAAACGACCAAAACAGAGAAATAGATATGATCATTTGGAACCCAACAAAAAAAAAGGTTGAAAAAAATGATGATGAGGATGAGCAGCATCCATCTGATCTATTTGGCTGCACCTTTTCAGTTAATGGTGTGTAGCAGTAGGGAACTTTGGGCTATGTGCTGGCACAAATATGAACTTGCAGTCTCATCAGTGCATAGTAAACCTCCTTATTGGGCAAGGTCAGCAAGTTTAAATTATCTTACTGCTATGAAAACGATCGAAACACAGAAATAGATATGAACATCTGGGACCCTACTAAAAATAAAGGTCGAAAAAATATTATGATGAGGATGTACAGCATCAAAATTTGATCTTCTTGGATGCATCTTTTCAGATAATAGTGTGTAGCAGTAGGGAACTTTGGGCTTTGGGCACTTTTTTTCTGGTTTTTTTCATAACATGTTATGAAAACGAGCAAAACAGAGAAATAGATATAAACATCTGGAACCCAACCAGAAAAAAAAGGCTGAAAAAGAGATGAAGATGAGGATGCGTAGCATCAAAGTTTGATCTCTTTGGATGAACCTTTCCTTTACCATGTTCTTAAACAAAATTTATTTAAGATCAAGTAGATTTAATTAAACTCAAGCAAATTTTACTTGTGAGCATGGTAAATTTTTCATGACTGTTGTGGATTTATTTTCAAAGGTGGGGTTTGTCCCTTGATTCCTAAGTAGTGTGGTATCTCCGTGTGGTATCTATAGGGCGATGAATGAAAAATGGTGTTTCTGCTTAAAAAAATGTATTTCTAGAGTACTTTTTTGGATTTTTTTTTCTACCGTAGTATTGACATATGCAGAACACTCGAAAAAAAATAGATGACATGTGCCCATGTAATTTAATAAATATTACGCAATGAAGGGTTTAAACAGTATTCTTCTGGGAGAATATGCATCAAATCAACAACAAAAAAATCGCAAAACGTTATTTTTGTACCATATTGAACCGTAATAATACTTTTTTTAGTTACTCTCGTCATTTCAGATATTTTATTTAGTTATTAAATGCAATATTTGCAAATTTGACAATTGGTTGTGCAACGACTCTAGCGTACCT
>JABMBT010033689.1:0-13680 GCA_018906895.1 Odontocolon sp. PSUC_FEM 10030002
TAAAAGGGTTGTTTCAATTTTGAAATTCTTTCATTTGATATATACAACACTTGATATATACAATTGTTTTACACTTTTCTTTCCATGATTTTCAAGAGACTGGACCCCTTATATAAATGAAAGTAAATTGTCTAAATATGCAATTACGTTGAATTGCAATATGAATTGTTGTCTCTGGGTGTAGACATAAAATATTATATCGAAAGAGCGAGAGCTCGTAGGCGGTTCTTTCGAAGGAACATAACGATGTCGTCAGATTACGTAAAGGAGCCGAGTGTTATGACAGATTGCGGGCTCATAAATTATGGCAGCTCGATTCCAAGGTACAACGAGCCAAGACGTTCGGTTTAGTTCCCATATAGTTTAACATTTACAGGATCCGCGTAGTGAAGCTGATCCACTTACCGCAATGTCTGCTATAGATTTTACAACAGAAACTGTAGTAAACATGTCAGTTTCATCACGCAAGCTCGTTTGTATATCGAAGCGAGTGATCTACGGCCCGGCAGCTTCGATAGATCGATGACTGACCGAGCGAACAGCTGCCGGCTGGCCACAGGGCTGACCCCTGACTGAGGTTGATCGATGACTTCGTCGATGACCCCAACGTATGCGATCACCATCGTAACGCGCAGCTCTCACTCCGCATTATTTTGCTCTATCGTGTATCCCACAACTATTGATGACTACAAGATCATACGGTCTTGAAAGTATCACCACCCAGTAAAATTAAGATTTCAACTTTTTTCGTTGGTCAGAAATCTATGAAATTTCGACAAAATACTTATTCATCATCGTAAATTAGTACAATTAATTTTGATTAAAAAATGTTGCTTTTTTCCAAAGGATTTCTTTTGTTAACGACGATATAGAATCTATTGATCGAAACAATAATCCTGCAGTGAAAACCATCCATCTTGAACTAACTGATCGTAAATGGCAAAAGTGAATAGACGTTTCATATATTCGTATCGCAAGATCTATGGATCTATCCCTATTATTATTACGCATAAGCATTCTCATAATTATATAATAGATCACATTTATTAGCAAGAACCCAACAATTACCACGTGCTTTCGGAGAGTGCGCGTGACCTCGAAGCGTGCCATCGCTTATACTGCCGTTTCTACTGATGGTGTGAGCAAAGATTTACGTAACATCTCACTAATTTTAGGATAACACCCTCGATTCTATTTCTTCCGAACAAAGTCTTCCAGTTGTAAGCGGCGATATAGCAGTAGCGGTATCGTCGATTGATTGTATCTCGCAATTACGAACAGTGAGTGAGATAGAGTGAACAAATTACCCGTCAATTTTGCAAATTGCACGTTTGCAGAACGAAATCTCTTACAATCTGGAACTATCCGGGCGAGTACCAGGCGAGCGCGCGCTCCCTCTTGATTCTCGTGCGTGTTTTACCTGCACCCTTCATCGTTTCGATTGCATTTATGCATGGGCGCAAATAGGTTTATAACGTTGATACACGCACTGAGAACTCCTTTTAGTAAAATCATCTTTCGTCAACAATATTAACCCTTGAACCCTTCGTTACTGCCTTTGCGGCGTACATTTCCACGTTTGCATAAATTTAGCAGTACACATTCTTACGAATGAAAGGAAAACTGTTAGATTGGTAAACTTTCGTCAGGTTTCCAGTTCTCGAGTCCCTTCGATGATATACCGATCAAAAGTTTGAATATAGCGCGTTAACATTCTTTTTTGACTTTACTGTACACTGAACGAAAGTCATGATTTTCAACTAAAACATTATTGCTCCGATTAAAATTCGGTAAAGTTAAATATTTTGTTTTGTAATTCAATGACGTTTTTATTGAAGATTCATGACCTTTTTTTCAGTATAAGTTAGCAGTTGCAGTCGATTTTTTTTTCTTTTTTCCTGTCTGTATAAATATGGAAATAACACCAACTACAGAAATATCTTATTTATGTTCAGAAACAAGTTTCATTCAGAAATAAAATCCAACAAAAGAGTGCTAATAGCTTGATGTGTACAGTTATCTATTCTACACCTTTCGTTAGTAATGAATCCTTTTGACTTTGAAATACTGTAATGAACTTTAAGCTTGTGTGTGTGTGTGTGTATATAGCGTACCTACTATAGTTTCCCAAGGATTCTCGAATTTCATCTTATCTGCCTGCGGTTCTCCACACCCGCATATATACGTATATCGATCGTGTATATCGCTTTCCAAACGCACCTGCAACAATCTCGCGAGCATCGCTGGAAGATTTCTACCACCTGGAGATGTTCTTATAGTCAACAGGTCGACAGACGGGAGATTCTACCGCGCGTATCTGTTGAGTAAAGCGATTCCTGGGGCAATTATTTCCCGCAGAGTCCGCACCCAAGGCTCTCTGACCGTCCACTGCGGATATCCTCGCGAGCTGTTTAGTTATACTACCCTTTGAAATCCATGCTCCGTGCCGTTGCTGTTTTGCATACAAGTGCAAGCAGTATCGTTGAATTTTCTACATAGGGTTTAGTGTATCGTATACTAGATGTGGCATTATACTAAGTAGTGCAGCAAACAGCGGGCGGCTTACTTTCGATTTTCTTGTGCCCGTCGCGAGTGAGTCCGGGCGCGACCGTAACGGGTGCACGTGGAACCCTCTCTCGCACTGCTGGAATAAGTTGCGAACGTAACATACACGTACTTTTATGTGTTAAAGGTCGGTTCTTGCGATGTGTCTATGTGCAAAGTGCCTGCAAACGAAATACTTGCTATTCCAAGCGATGCAGAGGCATATATCGATTGACTCTAGTAAAATAGCATGGGCAATGGCACATGTGCAATGTTATAGAACAAAAACGTAACATACCATAGAACAAAAGCGAAACAAACATACGTGTATATTGCGCTGCTTCTTTTATATGCATTCCAGTTACCACTTACTTAGAAATTGTAATTTAATGACTGACTACCGATTAGTTAAGGAGTCATTAATTTGATACTTATAAACAAGTTCGTGTGTGACATTGATAAACAGAATTACTGCTTTTTTACGGTACAATTTTTGTGTAACATAAATGTGCTCCTCGGAATATATGTTATGCGCTCTTACTCAAAGAGTCTATGTACTCGCGCGAGTGCTACAACTTGCGCTCGTACTAAGCCGGAGGACTGCGGCGATTCTGGCCTTACGTGTTCCCGTACTTATATTATGCGAACGCTCGAGCCCTCGCCACGGATGTATATATACGAAGTACCAGTAATATCGAAGGGAGGTAATTAATTACGGCATGCATGCGGCGCGCTGCCAGGAGCAGAGCATATAACGCGCGCATATCTTCTGACATCTCAGCTCTGTTTTACATTGTGAATATCGGTGCGTGGGCGTAGCTGTACCAAGTTGCCGCAGCATGGCACACACTTTGCTCTGAGAATCATTAATTCACCGCTTCGAAAAACCCAACCCTCGATACTAACTCTCAGTATGTTCACGTATAAGGAATTAAGAATGCAACAAGTTCCTTGCGTGAGTTCTTTGTCATGTCCTTGGAGATTGCTTTATCAAGTAACATACGACTGTGACAAAAAATTAAATTACGTTCAAATTGGTGGTGATTAAGACAAAGCTGCTGATTAAGACCAAAAAACCGAAATTCATCGAAAACAAATAATTTGTCAACTCTGATGCTTTAGTGCCGTTATTTGTGTATTTTTACAATTATCCAGTTACCTTTAAACTGGTTTGCTGAAAGTACTCTAAAAACATATTGGTATTCGTGATGGTATCAGCACCTGAGGAATGCCCGTTAAGCAAGTAGTATGAGAGCAGTTTCCGAGACAGATCAGGTGTTGCATGAATTCGAGTACGTATATTAATCATTCCGCGCAAGCTAGAGATACGCGTATGGTAGAAATCTATAGGAATGATCACAGGCGGAAGAAGAAGAAGAGGGGCCCGTGTGTGCGGGCTTATTCTGTGCTTCGATGCAGATACGAGGGAGGAGTAGGAAGAAGGAGGTTCGCAGAGGTGGTGGCGACTTCGGATGCGAGCTACAAGACTCCGGTGAGCTGTATCCGTAATACGACTATCTCGCGATCTGCACTGGTCAGAGCGGCATGCGCTTGCGGTAGCAGAAACGGCCCTCCCGCAATCGTAACAGCAGCAGCAACAGAAAATACTTGGGCGGGGGAATACTTACAGCGCGTCGTGTACGGCTGTCGAGTGGGTATATATATATATGCATACCACGGCCCGGTTGCATATTCGGCCGTAATTACCAAGCCTGTTACCCTACCTGCTTAGATTTACTTAGAACCTGCCGTGCAAGCAGCGGCACCTGTGCTCTGCGTACTGGCGGCGAACACTCTACATCTTATATAGGAACGCGAGCAACACACGATGCTGCACATAACAGAGAGAGGAGCAGATATGTGAAGGCCGCGACTAACGATTGCTGTGTGGCCGCCGCTCCGATTTGAATGATGCGATCTCAGCTCGTTTCTCACTCCCAGCTGTATACATCCATTTATCATTTCTTTCGCTGTTTTATATTCTACTAGTAGTCAGCAGCGCGCTTCGCACGCTCTGAAATTCTCTTTCACGAAAATTTCAGTATTTCCGATTTTTATCAAATACCTCTTCGGAATTGGAAGAAATTGTGAAAGAAAATCATGAAGAGTCAGTTTTTCGACATTTCTCTATCAGATATATTTGGATTTTGGGTAATCTGCGGAAAATTTGCGATCAGAGACCTTAACATCCTGATTAAAGAGGGTATTTCGTTGTGTTGGACGGGGAACGGCGGGACGCTAGACTCGGTGCGATACGCGCTGAGCAGGGAGGGCGATTAAACGGACAGAGGGCGCCACCGTAACCGAGCGAAGAAACAATAAATCGTAATTTCTAACTGTAACATTCGGTAAACTAACTTTTTTATGATTGCGTTGGAATCCTTGAATTCCAATACATAAGTAGCGATTTTATTTAGGGTCGCATCTAATCGAGAAATAGTTGAAATATCATGACAAACAGTCGATTGAGCGTTTGTAAATTTTTCGATTTTTCAGATTAAATTTGTCCGTCAAAGATTCGATAAAGTACCCCCGGGGAGGGGAGGGCAATTATAAATTTTACCATACAATTTTGCAAACAGATGAAACTCCTTAAAAACCAACCGTAAAGTTTTCAGTAACTCCATGGTAATTCCACGGTAACTCCTTTATAACTTTATTTTTGTGGCTGGAAATTGTTTACTGAACACGAATATCACGGGACAAGTAACGGGAATAACATTGATACCGACAGGGGTAATAACTCATTGTCACCTACATCAACATTAATTCCGTTTTAATTGTCTCGGCCTGAGCTTTCTCCATCTCTAAAGACATATTCGAAAAATACAATATCTAACTATATTAGTTCGCGGAATATATCGTCTACTTGAGACACATGGTTGCACTACAGTAAAGTTGGTTGAATTAAGAGGGCTCGCAGGATCTGGAACGCGTGCTCCGAGGCGATATAAAGAGCTGAGACGGTGGCAGAAACTTGTGTGCAGTGGCCGCCGCTATTAAGTTAGCTAACGAACGTCTCGCCGTGGCGCGCCTTCGTTAATAAAAAAATACATACAACTATACGTATACGTAAGTCGCGTACGATATGTACGACGGGCCGGGTCTCCGGGTCGGCGATGATGCCCCCGGCCGCGGCTCTCTTGCGGTGCAGGCGCGCGGCTCGGTGGTGCACAATCAGCGAAGCGTGCTCGTAATGACCATTACCGTCCATCCGTCTCGCTACTTCGCCTACTACGGTAATGGTTCGTGTCCGCGAAGCCCTCGTCGTAAGTTGCAACCGAAGATGCTGCTGCTTTTGCTTCCGATCCTTCTAACGCTTTCAGATATAACGTGTATATGCGATAGACCTATAATCTGCTCTTCTCGACACTCGACTCTCTGGATCGTGAATCAGACGAGAGAGTCCCTGATTACTGTAGGATCGAGAACAATCGTGGGGGCCTGTCGATACTTTTTGGAGAAACATAGAGAACTCTACTAAATTATGCAGACGAAGACGGATCGTTGTCTCGATCACAGAAACAGCTCCATGAATTTTTCTTCGCTTAGATGGACCAACCTCCGATAATAAATGTATTATAATCCAAAGGATCGCTTTGCTGAGCCGAAGAAACAGGATAACGTACCCTTACCTTTCTTTCCACTCCCCGTCGTGGGAGAGTCGAGTGGAACGAGTTCGAGAGTATCAAACCATTTCTTTCATCTCTCGTTATTTTTATTTTATATACGTACCGTACGCTCGTAACGCGCCACCAACGAGGTTGCACAACGATGTATGTATCTACACTATACATATATAGCGAAGAGAGTATAGCTTGCCCCTGGCCGTCGCTGTAGCGGCTCGAGTTGTCGAGACGCAGCGAACAGCACGTTAATATAATAGCAATCATGTTAATTATTGTAAGTAGAGCTGTGTGCGCAGCTACGCCCGCCCGCACTCGCGCGGACCATCTCTTACTTCTTTATTTTTTGTTCTCTTTCTATACAATCTTTCTCCCTGGACGTAGTGGTAACGGCGTGTGCCACTATTACGGGGTGCGCTTACCGTGAACGCACGCAATTCAATTCCTATACGTGTGTACGTACCACCGACTTACCTCTACGGTGTGCGAGAAAGCGAACAAGGACGGACCGTGAGCTCTGGCACGGGTATCGCGCGCCGGACGGAAAGCCAAGAAGGGGACGAGCGCGAACTTAGAAGTCCACGTTCCACCCCCCGAGGGTTTCTCCTTCCGTTTCCTGTTTTCAGCAATTAGCGCCATGTATATATACATATACGTTTCTGCTACTATGTAATTGAACTTTCGTCGATTTTCATTATGGTATATTATATATATTTTTTCTGTGCAACAATCAACAATATTCAACGGATTTATTTTTCTTATGTAATTGACCAATTAAAGACTCTGAAAAATAATAATTTACGTATCTAGCTGGGACTTTGACCTCTGGTTGTAGTCAAGGATCTTAATAAATTCAGAGAGTCAATATCACAAGAGAGCGCGTATTAAGGTCGATCTTAATTAGCGGTAATTTAATTAGGCTCGCCAGCGTGACGGGCAACGTGTATACCTTGCTTGGGGCAGGTCCGAGAGTCGGGCAAATCGTATAAGAAGACGATGAAGAAGAGTGTAATACCTACAACGCATGTATATATGCTCGGCGTGTGTAATAATTAAGATGGGCGCGAGCGAAGTAGTCTGTTGGGGAACGCTGCTTTTCGTCATGGAAGTTGACCGCGTAAATTTCTTTCGCGGGTGTCCGCCGAGAGTTCTCTTGGCTCTTGCTGCTAGCGTAACAGCCGCGCGTGCTATCTTGCTGTGTCTTGTACGACTTGATACGCGCTCGTAATAAACGGATAAACCTGATTGCTGTAACACGATCTAAGATCGGAATACACGAGCGTCTATCCATATATTATTAATTATAAATAGCTCAGGATTTCATCTAAACCGGAAGCCAAGAAAAAGTCTCGAAATAAAAATCTTGTTATTTCGCCCACAATTGTTGCAGAAGTAAATGTCATACAATTATAACGCGATTCCCATCATTATTGAAAAAAAAAAACACTAAAATGAATGAACTTAGTGAAAAGAAAAAAAATCAAAGAGCTGCTTGTCTGAATAGCAAAAAAGTTATAAATAAATGCACCATCATAAATTTCAATAATCCAATAAAAAGGCTTTCAAGCTCCTCAACCTTTGGTCTCGTTTGATAACCAATGGTCTCAGCAGTAGTATAACATACACTTTGAATTTCACGCATGATACTCGAAGTGATGCTCTCGCCAAGGCTATGCGGAGCGTGGCATTTACTCGCGTGTAATCAGCCAGCCCGATTATACGTCTCTTGTGCAGGAAAAATTAAAAGGTATATGCTATATCCAAGATTGGTGCAGTACGACCTCTACCAGCACCAGGAGCATCAGCCAGCAGCACCTCTCTCGCTTCTTTTATTTATTTAGCAGGCCAGGAAGCCGTTAATTCTGCCGGCAGTCCCGCGGTAACTAATTAAAGGTCAGACCGGGTCTTCTACTTGCGGAGAGTGCACCACCAGCAGCAGCAGCAGCAGCAGCAGCAGCAGCCCGTCAGTGCACTGCGCTCGAGTTGCTGGCTCCAGAGAACGTAAGCCAGGAGCAAGCTTCACGAAAGTTACCAACGTTTATACGTACAGCAGCAGCAGCAGCAGCATTCGGAAGAAACACGCCATAGTCAAGACCGGTGGTACAGTCTGTAGCGAAATTTGCCGGACCGTGCCTATATCGGTATTACACATATATACATAAGTACATATACATATTTACATACACTTATAACGGAGCGATAAACGATCGGGATGGGCGAGGATCGTGTCGCGAGATCGTCCTGTCGCTCGATTTACACAGACATAACATCGTGCTGGATAATGATCCTTTGCTCGATCATGTTTCATCTATTCGCGATCAGCAGAGATATATATGTACTCTGTACTTATATTACATAAAACCACCCCTCGGCGACTTTCCCTCATCGTCCTCGGCGGTCCCGTGTCGTCGAGGGTCTATTAGCGTATCTTACCTTTCTCGGGTTGTGATGAACGTTACACTCGATTCACCAGAGACGTCCAGCGCATCAGGATGAGACAGTGTTTGTGCCTATGTATAGTTCCTACCTATACACCTTTACCCACTGAACCCTGGCCAGTATGCCGGGGAGCTCGCGATGGCGGACGTAATTAATTGAACGGCTCGGTGGGCGCGAGAGAAGCCGAGAAAGAAGCTCGCGCTCGCTCGCCAACGAATGTTTTACGATTCCATAAATGTTTAAGCGCAACCTCTTTCTTGGGAGAGAAAGAAAAAGAGATAGCATCTTCTGTCGTGGTTCTGCTGTAGCTGGATATCCAGCAGCGGGGTTCCTTCCGCCCAGAAGCAAAGTATGCGGTACTCAGCCACACACAGTTTCATTCTCGAGAATACTTGGCTCCCTTCGTCCCAATTTTTTTTTTTACCGAAGAGCTACTGTGGAACATATTTTCCGACGTTTGTTTACTTTTATTTCTTTCTTCATGTTAGCTCTCGAGTATACCGATAAATGCTCTGCCACACGAACTTTTATGAATCGATCACTGCAACGTCCATTAGCGAGTCCGATATAAAATTTCATAATCGACTAAATTCAACCTGCTCACAAATTCTTTCACCCCGACAGCCAATTAACGATGGAAAAAAAAACGATGACTATAAGAGCGAAATTTTTCAAGTCAATTTTTAATTTGCGGATCGTTTTGATGATGTATCGATGTATGTGCAAAACAAATTTATAGATGAATGATGTGGAAGAATTTTTCGCAATTAGCCTGATATACCATAAAGGAGTGGAAGTGTACATTGCTCAGCAGACGATCTTTCGATATGTTGCTTCAGAATTGCACCGGGCCTCGTGATTGTAGTATACAAGCTGACAGGGAATGCGAGTTGAAATGAAATCATTAGTGTCTCTCGATATTGCGTTCCTCTGCTGGCGCGGTCCTAGCGCTAATGGTCACCGCTACGTCCGTGCTCCAGCATAGTTGCGACTAAATAATAGTATTGTACACCGATCGGATTTCTATCGTTAACAAGCCAAGCGACGTCGTTAGGTGTACGCAGAGACCTGGGTGAAACGGTGCAGAGCACAAGTGAGCATTGCGGAGCAACATTGAGCATAATACCTACATTTCTGGGCTGGAGCTGCTCCAGGCATTAAGATCGAGAGGCCGTAACTCAGGCGCTCCCACAATACGTTAGCATTAACGCACTTCTCGTTATACTTCGTTTTCTTGCGTCGTCGTGAGTCGCGAATGGGTTCAGATTGCATATATATATACTGCATGACTGCAGCACGATGAAACTGATATAGTTACTGCTAGTCTTACTTTAAATTGCAGAACAAATTTTACTAAGCCGGTCACTTTCACTGTGTTACTGTGCAACGAGATCTGTACACCTTGTACGGTGAGGCCAGTCGCGATTTATAACGCATTACAATTGTACACAAAACTGGGGTGCAATCCTAACTCTGGTTCATTGCGCTTGTTGCATCGTCGAGAACTCAGAGCATGATATAGGTAAATATGTGGATCGTCGAATATATCGTTTCGCAGCATTAGAAATCTACGTTCATTTTATTGCTCGGCGATTAACTATATACTTAGGTCCGCCTCGTATGGGAAGTGTCAGTCGATGGCGTGATGCTGTATGACGTGACATGGTGGAAGCTGATAGAGCATTTAGCTTATCATTATTATCAATTATCATGAATATTAACGGATGATTATTGGTGTACAGAGGAAAGTGCAAGGAGACTTTTGTGGATCATAGGATTTTCGTATTTTCTTTATTAATAGTCTACTTCAGCGTTAAGGTAGCGGTTGTAAACACTGAACCAATAATAGTCATTATGTGCTTTGACTGTAGAATAATAGTATTATGTGTACAATAATAGACATTACAATAGTACAATAATAGTCATTATGAGCTTTGACTGTAGAAAAATGTACAGTAGTATAACACATTTGTTCATTACTGCTCCATGGTCCACGACTCGTAGCAGCACTATACCTTGTAGGGGAGACCGGGGCAAAACAGGGACACTAATGAAAAAACACCTCCTGATCACTACCAAATGCATAAATATATGACTTGATATTCAAAAATAAAATTTTGAACATATACATACTTGCTCAAAGTACGCGGCTGTGAGACTATACACTCTATTAGGTACAATACGGACATAATATCCTCCGTATTACACGTCACGCTACGCTTCAAGAGAGCCGTCCGGACAGCTCTGTGCTCTCTGTCTGTGTGCAAAGCAGCAGCAACAACAACAGGTTGAGGTGAACGCAGTGGGTCGAATAATTTGTTATCGCCACCCGACGTCGCGTTGTCACGGTGCGTTGACCAGTCATGTGCTTCTGCATGTTGCTATTGCTATTGCCTGATCCTCAACGTCATCCTTGTAGCTGTCGCATCTTGCTACTGCGTTCGTCAGGTATAGCTAAAGTATCCGATACTTGCTAGACATTAACGCGTTAAACGCGTTATTCTCTCAAGTCTCACATGTAACATTCTTATGTATGACATGTTATCCGCTCTGGTCAACACATGCAGATAAAGTATACTTCTCTCATACACAATTTTTCCATTTTTTTTTGTATTCTTATCGATATACGAAGCCTATCAAACCAGTTTTTTTATTGAGAATTTAATTCGCGTCAATTTGGAATTATGTCTCGATATGAGAAGTTTAATTACGTTTTAAATATTCATATTCTCGCATGTAGATAACATTCATCGCATTGAGCATGGTCAGGGTTGCGAGGTAGAGTAGTCCAAGCATATAGACAGGACATAAAGTAGCCAATGTAAAATAGGTATACTTAGACTATATTTTTTTTCTCATACTCGTTACGTCACGCGGGATTTCCAGTCTGGGAAATTATCGTGGTCGTCACGACAGGGAGGAGGTAACCTGAACAAGGAAGGGGGAACGCCGAGGTTCGGAGAACGAATGTCGAGGCTGCGGGTACATCGTGAATGGAGTCGCACCGGTGCCTGTTTGGCGTATACCACACCGGTAGTACGTACATGTATACCGTAGAGTACCTCGACTGGGCAGGGATAAGAACTGAATGGAGAAAAGTGAACGAGGATCCTCTGCTCTCGTCCCTTCTTTTGCCCCTCACGATTCTCCTTGCGATGCGAGCTGCTCATCCTCTTTCCGTTCTTTCATACATATATATTGCCTGTGCAGAGTGGTCACATAACGTGACATGTGAGCGATGCTTACTCTCCCACAACGAACCAACGGCGAATGGCCGGTAGAAGATGATGTTATAATGGTTGGGAGTTGGACTCTGCATGTCCTTACAATGTATATAACGAATATATTTACATGTATGCAATATATGGATATATAGGTATAAATATCTATATATGTATATATACGATATATACGAATGTGACTAGCCGTGCTTGGACGCTCGGCCATTCGCGAAGACAGGAAGTCTATCTCCTATATACGTCGTCGTCCCGACGAAGAAGAGAGTCACGCGGATCTTCGCATGGCGGCCTTACGTTCGTTCGTGAACCTCCTACGCGCACGCAACTCATTCACCGAGCTGCGGCATGCATATATAGCTTTTCCATTCGCGTTACGATCGACGTGAAGCCTAGCGCGGATATATGTATATATATATATATATAACTCGAGACTCGTCCGTGGAGCACGTTGAATCGCTTACAGAGGGAACTAAGACAGAATGAGCGAGACTCGTGAGGTTTTACGTGTAACGAGAAAGAAGGAAGAAGATATGAGTGGAGTTTGCAAAGTCTCGACCGTGCACGCGATTCATTCACGAATGTGATTATTTTTATAACTCGCACCGAGCGGTTAGTCGAGAAATTTGCAGGACCATGTAAGATCCTTCGGGAAGTATATAGGCGGTCAATCTTTCATTCGTTGATGGTAAATGAGGCAGGCGATCTTGTGTTAATGGGGTGAAAGTATTGCAACTAGATGAATGGTGTACAATGATTGGTGAAAAGAACAATCGACGAAAAAATTTATTGGGATACTCGTGTTTCGCAAATGTAAAAAGTGTCAACAACTTCTGATCTGGGGTCAGTCACTCTTCTGCTTAGCCTGTTGCCAGTCGGTGACACCTGCTTGATTCGATAATTTCAATCATTTCGTTATTATCTTGTCTATCTCGCGTTTCTCCAGAATTCCTACTTTATCAGGTTTTTGCATCAGGGGGTTTTGTATAAAAGAGGCTGATTTATAAAATATCATCAATATTCAATGTGTGTTGTCGTAGAGAAGAGATATGTGCGATACAAAATTATCGTATTTGCACGGCTGGTTACGATTTTCCATTCATAAACTGAAGAGTTATATTCCTCGCGTGCTAGGCGGTCTCTTTCCATTCCTCTTTTCTCGTTTGTGTGCAACAAGCATGTTTATTCCTTACTTTAGCGTGTTACGAAGATTCTTCGCTTTTCTAGCAGCTGATTCGCCTTTTTATTCCTTCGTTTTTTTCTCCGTTTATCCTTTATCCGGCGCATTCTCGTGTGAAGAAAACGATGAGGTGCTTGAAAAGAAGGAAGAAAGGAAGGGATGAAAGAGCGGAGGAGAAAGGACGAAGTAGAACAAGAAGAAGAACCGGAGAGAGGCTGCACGGGTATATACCGACGTGGCATCATCGGCAGAGGCCTCGGCGTGATTGTTACGTCAGAAAAAAGGCGCCTGGGCAAAAAGCGTGGATAATTTAAATTACATTTCTCATCATAACCCGCGAGCCCGGTTAAACCAACACCGGCTTTTTGCTGGTCGGTCGAACCAGCACTGTGAGGAAAGTGTAGCGCAAGAGCTCGAGTGAACAGAGAAGAAGAAGAAGAACGTATCTATATAGGAATAACAGGCAAGATGGGCGAGTGAATAGCTTAGGCGCCCGACTATATACGTTCTATATAGCACCGTGACTCTTCGACACTCGCGCTCGTTCATTTCTCTGTGCTCTAGTTTGATTCTTTCAGGTCGCGGTATTCAAGCGACTACTCGGGATATTGTTGGCAGTGAGAAAGAACCAAAAGAAAACAATAAAGAAATAAAG
>JABMBT010033800.1:0-13658 GCA_018906895.1 Odontocolon sp. PSUC_FEM 10030002
CCCCCCCCCTCGTACATCCCTGTACCAACAACAACGTACGACGACACGAAGGTATTGGAACTATCGCACCCAACGAAGCTCCATCCTTCACACACAAGCTGTGAAGCAGAATGGATTTTATCCCTGGACCGTTTTATGGCTTGGCCGGATCGAGTAAAGCGAAGAAAACCGAGGTTACGAGAGGAAAACGAAGGGACTTAACCGCACGAGATTCTGAAATTCCGTAAGTACGGAAAGCTTCTATTGCATTACATTCCCCCTTTGCGGGATGTTGCTGTTTAATTGTAACGCTTGAATAACTTTCATATGACAGCCCACTTTCCGGAAGCAACACTGTGTGTGAAGTTTAAAAGTAAGTCAATAATGTGTTGTCGATACATCAAAAGATTTTATTGATAGATTAAACACAGGCAAGCTCGGATGTTACATGTATACTGTCATTTATTTATAGATCTTAATTTAATTAATTAACTGAAACCTACTCAAAAATATTATATATTCGTTGAGTTACAGAGAACCGCAACGAGAACGATGTTGTATAATACCATGATAAATGCTGATACATCCACCGAACATAACCACATATGCTGCTCAACTGACAATTCTAGTAATACCATAATACAGCACCCATAGCACTCATTACATCGCAACCTGATACATTATTGATAGACACAGTATTATTATTAATATCATATTGTATTCACATATCGACAATTATTCGGGGTATTATTACAACAGTACTTAAATGCATTAGATTACAATATTGCAATGAGAATTGTTTAATTAATCACATGTATATAGATAGGAGGATTAAATAAACAGCAAGTCACATTGATATGCAATGCATTCTACTAATTTTGAATTTACTTCCCTCTTCGGTAATCTCGTCGATTCTGCATTCCCCGAGGGATATTTTAAGAATGGAATGTGAATGAATGAATTTGAATCCATGTCAGAATGTCATCGAGGGGTGGTCTCATCGTGTTGTACTTTCATTTAGCACGCGTTACGTTACCGCATATGGCAGAGGTGTTTGTCAGGGAATTACCAAGACCCGACACGCCAGAGACATAAATTACCCGAGGGCAGTAATTATTTTATTAGCGTGGACGTGGACTGGACACGCAAGTTGCGACGAACTATACGGTCGTATAATCCACCTCTTCGTACACGATCATTGAGATAAAGTCGATTGGCTGCGCAATAACCCCTACTTTTGTACACTCTGTCATGGACTCGCATGACACCGAGTCATAGATCGGTCCGCAAAGTTGAGAGAAAGATCTTATGGCCTGACTCCTGCAGCTCCTGGTTGTTCAGGACCAACAGAAATAGCCTCTTCTCTCAGGTACTTATCTTCAATTCCTTCTTGAATACATCGTTTCTTGTTCATCCCTCTCTTTCTGTACGTATACCGATCTTGCTTCCTTGTTTTCCTCGAAGAAACTGATGGCTGCTTCGGTTTCCTCGGAGGCAGGGATGATGGTCATGAGGTTGTTGCTTGCTCGTTTTCAACCCTCGCAGCAATCTGCGTGGCTGTCTCGACGTTCCTATAAACTATTAAACCCCTTTCCCGTTGCTCGTGGCTGCGTATTCATCACCCAGCGTGGAGAGCCAGCCAACTAGACCTCGCAAAGTATAATAAGGGCTCTGTGAAGCGTATAGCTAGGAGGTTCCTTCCTGCTAGCCGGAAGGTTGGGTGATCACGCGGTTAAGACTACCGGCTGTAATCTCAACGGATCAAGATCCGAGACCTATCGCAGCCCGCTCGATTCTGTGGCTCTTCTCCTAACTCTTTCGAACCGTCGTCGTACTTTGGAAGGATTTACGTTGGTAGTTCACGCACTAGTCTGAAATCCTCGATACGCCCGATTTGATATCTCGCCGAACGGCGAGAATAGCGAACCAGGTACTAGATCGAAGTTTCCGCAGGTCTGCAAGACGAGATATTAGGTAAATTTCGTTCTCTGCACCATCTCATACAGGATTCCTCGAAGGGGTTTTTCGGGAGGAAAGGAGTGGTTGAGCTTGAACGCGAGAGAGCTTTCATTTTTTGCCATCATCCTCGAAGGCTATTCGAAGCAAGAGGAAAACTGCCGCAAGAGCGGCACCGAGTCTCGCTATTTCACGGCGCTTCCACGCTCGAGCGAGGAATCTATAAGGGGTCTCGAGATTGCCCAGCGAAGCAAATTCGAGGTTACTTTGGAGCTGGAGGCTTGCTCCGAGGCTCGCTCGCGATGGTTTCCTTCCGTCCTTCCTTCCTTCCTTCCTTCGGCATGTTCTCTCTTTCTCTCTTCTTGCCGATGTATCCAGGAAAGTGTAAGAGCGCGACTGAGAAAGAGAATCGGCCGTATGCCTTGCAGAAGCAACGTTGCATTGGCTCCTCCGCGGAAACATATTGAGAGAGGAAAGTAGATGGAGAAGAGAAAAATATACGAGAGGGACGGAGAACGAAAAGAAAGCGATAGAAAATAGAGAAATATATCCGGGAGACGATGGCGGGTTTCATTCAAATGAGATCTCGCTAGTAGTGGAGAAAGCGAGTTGCAAGAAGTTGCAGCCACTCGGCTGCATTGCTAGGCGCGGAACGAAGAAGAAGAAGAAGAAGAAGAAGAAGAAGAAGAAGAGTGGTACTTGTACCAGATATATACGAAGAGCGAGAGAATCGGCGGTGGCGGTCGTGCTAGAGTGTAGTCCGCTCGAGTGTTTTTCTATTCAGAGAGGGCTCGCATAAAGTTCTATGTAGCTCACAAAGACACCAAGGTACTATCCCGTCTTCTCTTTTTCTCCCATATCCCACGATACGCTGCGGCGGCTCCCGATCCTCTTCGAGAGGAAGCAGGCTTCGGCGGAAAGGAATGAGACCAAAAGGAGAAAGACAGAAAGACCGCGAATCCCCCTCTCTTCTGCCATTCCGTAGGGCCGTTCATTGAAACGAATGGCCTTGTCAGCCCCTTCTCTCTTTCCTTCTACTCGTGGCCCTCGAGCTCGAACGATCTTCTTGTCCTCTTCTTCTTCTTCTTCTTCTTCTTCCTCTGTCTCTTACATTTCTTCGCCGCCTTCCAACCTCTTCTTCTTTTTCTTCTTCCTCTCCTTCTCCGGTTGCTTCATTCTCCATGTATTCTTGGTGCTCAAGATCCTTCTCTCTTCTTCTTTCTGGTGAGTCGCGGATCTGCTTGGATTACTTATACCTCGGCAAAGAACGCGAACCAACACCAGCACCAACGGCTCAACCTAAAGCATCATTTGAATAAACGCGGAGTTACTGCTCCCTTTACCGTGTCCCACCGGGTTCTGCTTGGTTTCAAGTTTCTCCTGGGATCTCGACAATCTTCCCTGGGAACATATTAATGGCGTCCCAATGCCCTCCAGGCATGATGAGCTCCGGAAAAAATAGTGAGATTCCAGAAACTTGGTCCGGGATGGTTTCGATGAATCTTCCGGATAGAGTTTGTCCGGGCTATCACTGAGCTTCGAAATGTCGGTGAGAATTCTGACTGTATCTCTAAAATCGTTTTTAGATGACTAACTCTGTAACATGACAACGCGATGCCCAAACTTTTCCTCTATACTATTAAATTTATCTCTCCATTTTATCTGCCTGATTGACAGTATTCCTGAATTACTTTTCTTTGCCAACGACTTGCTGCCTATTTTCAGCTATAAACGAATTACATCTGGCGACTTCCTTGCATATATGCTAAACATCAAAAATCAAATAGGTAGGAGAATATTTCAGACCGTTATGACTTTTATACCTCAAATATGAGATCAAACTTGGAATATGCCGAGAGTTCGAGATTACTTATACGCGAAGAGCGAATAAGGGAGAGAAAGAAGTAGAATAAAAGTGGAAAAGAATATTCTACGAGAACTCTGGTACACCTGTGTGCGGGGAGGCAGGCCAAGGGTTGACGACGATGCACCCCTAGAGCCTACCTGGCTCAGAGCCAACCTCCTCACTCCATTCGGTGTGCGAACTGAGAGCTGGAGGGTAGATTCGTACTGCACATTGCGAGCGATAGTGTATAGTCGGGCTGGCACGGTAGTTGCATCTACAGAGTCATTCATAAATGCATTTTCCCAAATTTGTGATCAGCAATCAATAACTCAAACAATGGAATGCCTGTTCAGAGCGATAAATTTCAGAAATATGTTTACTCGAGAAATTCCATGTTGTTTTTTTTTTTTTTCGGCGTGGGAATTCGGGATTAAAAAGAATATGAGATTTCGAACCGCCCTGTAGGGAGGTTTCCGTCTCTAGTCCAGAGTGTGCAGCGATGGTAGGAAAACCACCCTCTCTCGAGCCAGCCGGTATAGCACCCTCCCTCCACGGAGCGCATGGGTGCCCGCATTGCAGCTATGGCCCACCATCCTAATGATGGCAACCACGCAGGTACGAATCTACAAGCCAACCCCTGGCTCTCTCTTGTGTCCCACAAACTGTGCAGCGTCGAGACTGACTCTTCTCTCTTCGCGTTCCACCAACGAACCGACCATCCGTCCTCTTTCCATGGAACGGTAGTGCACTAACACAACCATCATCCTACATCCATCCCTCCGTGAACTGCTTTGCAGGCTGATGGTGTAGGTATGTGGAGCGAGAGAGGCTACACCCCGCAAACCCATTCCATGGATTTTAACGCTGACACTTCGTTTCCAGCTCGGTATGCTATACTCTTTGGCACAGTGCTCCGTCGACGAACGATTATATCGCGTCGAGCCTCGACTCCTCTTCTCTATTCTCCTTCGCCTCACTTTCCGCCATCCCGAAGCGCTGTTTCTACCTCCATCAGACACGAGCAATTTTCTCACCAATGTTCTAGCTCTATTCCCTCGGCCTAGTTCCAGTTCATACGCGGATTGCACCCTCGATACGGATTATTGGACACCTTCTATATTCATGAAAATTCATGAAAATGTCACGAGTATCAGGAAGTAGAGTTTCTCGAATGACATATATATCTCAGTGGATTATTAATACTCTATGTGTCTCGAAGTCATTGAGCTTTAACGATCGTGAGATCGAGAGCGAAATCTCTCCAGAGAAATGGGATATGGGACGTTAATCCGCCGCTTAATGAGTAGAATAAGTACGACGAGAAACGTCGTCATGAGTCTGCTGAGGCGAGAACGAGAACGAGAAGAGTATCCCGTATCGCGATCGAAGAATCCACGATTTGAGAGAGATAAAACAAGAAATAAAAGGAGGTTGGGGGGATAAGAGTGGCCGAGGTCGCGGTGGCAAGCAGCAGCAGTAGTACCAGCAGCAGCCAGGAACGAGCTTTCTCTCAGCGGGACGGGCCGGTATACCCAGTCGAGATCCTTTCTTGTTACTCCCGACGACATCTTTAATTCATCGAATGCGGATTGCGGTCTGAATCCCTGATGAGCTTTATTCCACATCCGCGCGCTCGAACTATTGGATCCGATGAGAGAGATTCTCATACGATAATACCCAGAAGCAGCAAGAGAAGTAGAAGCAGCGAAGATGCACCGCCTTGCTCCAGTACGGCAGTCGTACCTAAGCCAGAGAATATCGTCACTTCTTCTTCGTCTTCGTCGTTCTGCGTCGCGCTCGTTCAACCCTTGCGAGCATCTTCTCTCCGGTATCTCAACTCTTCGAACTACCCACTCGAAAAGCTCTCAGAGAGCTCTTTCGATTTTGGCATTTCCCTTAACTCGTCTCCCTTCGCCCCGATCTTTCTCCGTTTATTCCGCTTCTCCGTCTCTCCTTCGTCCCTTTCATCTCTTTTACTCAACTAGTCGGCACACAGTGGCGAAGCAAAAGAGGGAGTGAACTGTCCTGTTTTCTATCTCTCTCTCTCTCTCTCTGAATTCTCAATGTTCTTTCTTCTTCTCTTGGTGTTGGACCTTCGAGGCTGTACAGCAATAGTGCCTCTGTTCACTTCAACCCCCGACTTCCTTCCACTAGCGCGCAATCTCCTCCAATCCTTTCTTCGTTTCTTGCGGGTAATCGAGCGTGAAACTAGCCGGTAAAGATCACTCGACTAGCTCTCCCTGCTGCTCTTCGATCCTCCGTCTCGCTCCTTCTGGTCGTCCTTGTAGTCTTCACCGATCGCTTGGAATCCCATGGAGAACAACGACGATGCTTCTTTCCGCTGACCGCTTCTCCAGTGGAAACGGCACTGCATGGTCAGACGCTTTATTATACGTTCCGAATCGTAATATAAAAGCGATTCCGATAACTTCCTTCTCCCGTTCATACTTCCCTTGTCGCTGTGTGTAAATGTTGCAGGACCTCACTGAAAAAGCGAGGATTTCGGAAATAACTAAAGAAAATAAAAGAGTTTACCTCCACGTATCGTGCGACCGTTTCGTGTAAGTTGGACGGAATGTGAGAAAGATAGAGAAAGAGCGAAAGAGTTGGAGAGGCGTGCGAGGCTGCCAGCTCAATAATTCAAATCTCTCACTACTCGAAAAATTGAATTTAATAATTCAATCCAATAGGAAAGCTCGCGGAGGTTGGTCCGGAGGGTGAGAGGAAGTACGGACCGAGCCCAGTCGTCCCGGTGCTTTCTGCGAGAGAAGAGAAAGAGGATGAAGAGGGTATAGTAGGCGTGCACGAAGCGAACCCACGCTGCGATCAAAAATGCAATATCCCAGCTCGATTTCTTAATCCGATTCCGGTGTGCAGTTGGTTTCCCCGTTTCCCTAGCCATCTCGGTCTCGTTGCAAACTACCCCAGAGGACCCTGTGGGAAGAAAGAGTGGGGGGGGGGGAGGTTACGATTGCCATCTCTAATTTTTTGTTCGTCGCAATGTATCCCGACCACTATCAACTATAATTGTGTTATGCATGAGAGAAGAAAAATAAAAGATAATACTGCTGTTCGTGATGCCCTGGGTTTGAGTATCGTTTTATGATTATTCCAATCTTCTACGCGGACAAAGAAGATCAATAAATTTTGTTTTTTTTCCCACAGTAATCGTACGGACCGCATTATTTTTGTGTACTTTGAACTCGAATTTTAGTACGGATTACAGAAAAATAATGGTATCCATAAAATAATAACTGGAAGATGACATCCATTTTATCTGCGCATGGTCCAGCGGATGACACACTGGAGAACAGTGCTGGTACGTGCGTAGATAGCGATGCGATAGTTAACCTCCGTTAACCCCAGACCGAGTTCAACGATGTATTCGACGTATCGATGACGTCAGCGACCACAGAATTCAATCATTCGTCGTTGAGTTTTGCTGCAGTCATTGTTTCTTCGTCTTTATAAATGTTACAAGAATTGGAGGGATTGGAGTTCTCGGGAATGCCTAAATTTCGCAGTGAAGAAGGGGAAACCCTTTAGACCCGTGACTGCTGTACGTGAGATGTGCTTAGTTGTCGTGCAGCCTACTTCAGACGTGTAAGACTGTCAATGCCAAAAAGTATATCGTCAGTAGCCTCCAAACATAGCCTCGATTATAATTAGAACGCGTAGTCAGTCTTAAAGCTTCGTCGTCGCCGTTGTCGTCGTCTTCTTCGACTTCTTCATGGTCTTCGTTATATTCTACCGTGGTCGGTAGGGGAATAGTACAGAAACGACGAGGAACAGCAGCGTGTACGCAAGTGCGTTCGTTGCCGAGACCATGCCAGCGAGGCACACTTGTGCAACGAGACTAGAGATTCGAGGTCCGTCGGCTATCTATAACGACCAGTCGAATAGCACCAGAGCGGTTCTCAACCTCTATTTCCCCTCTTAACCTAACCGTCTTTGAAACTGTTGCTCGACGATTCTCTGTAGGCTCCAAGGTCGATGCTCATTCTCAGCAGAACCGATTCTTTTCCAATAGATTGGTAATTTCGGAGATTATACCAAAAATGTTATAATCCTCGATAAATACAAAGAACAAGCTTTCGTTTGGCATCGAAACTCGTGCAGTTACTTATAAATAGGAACGAGAATTCGTTGATTAAGAATCGTGATTAGCGTTTATTTCGGTTCGGTGTTTGGGGCCGGATTCCGCCTCGCTAAACTTGGCACGCGCCCGATCCGCTTTGCCCTGCTGGTGCAACCTGGTCCATTAGCCCCGATATCCCGAAGCACATTCGCGTGTGTACGAAAGCTTCGATTATGCTTCTGATGTCGTTCTTATCTGTGTGTTGATTCCCACCCCGCCTTGATTCTCTTCAGAGGAGAAGAGCAAGACGAGAAGAAGTCAATGTGCGAAAGGTTAGAGGCGAAAACTCTCGGGCTCACTGTCGAGCCGCGTCATCGAGTCGCTCGCGCCTCGTTCTCCTTTTTATAATAAACCGTTCAACGGTTATATAGTAACTGGGTCCTCACCGGAGGCATCACAGTGCTATTTTATACGAGGTCGCACCGGTCGTTCGTTAAATTTCAGGGCAACATCGTGAACTTTCGACGCGTTTTATTATTATAAATAAATATTTTATTTGTAATCATGGGCTCCTTGCCGAACGATTTTTCTTAAAAATGCAAATCATGTACATCAATGTCCCTAAGATTAGAAAAGATCCACATATGACAGATATCGTTATTATCCAGGTTTTACTGATTTGAAGCTGGTCTTCCAAAACCATTATATCTCGCCAATCGCTTGAACAAACGTCCGACCATGTGCGACCTGATGACTTCTTTGGACTCTCGCAGACGAGATGACCAGTTTCGGTATTTTGTCCCCTCGAACGATAAAATGAATACATTCGATATAATTGAGTGCAATTGCAATTCCAAGGATTGTCATTCAGTTCGATGTTCACAAGAATTCGATTATTTTGAAAAATCGTTGGACTAAATCCCGTTGATAATTGATTTCCTGGAGAGTCAATCGATATATTCGTAATTAATGTACATTTCAAGTGACAATTCAGAATGATGTACCTCGAAAACTCAAGTCAGTCAAATGTGGCAAACCAGCCAAACAGTCTTTGGTGATGCGCGACATTCTATTATACCCGAGGATCAGTATGCTTAAGGTCGTTGACCTGAACGCACCACAATTTCCGTCCAATCGATTATGGCTCAGGTCCAAACGTCGAATCCTCGTCATATTCGACAAATCCCATATTCTCTTATTTCCTATCGCGTTTCTCGATAAATCGACGTAAAAAGCTGCTGTTTTAAGGTTCGTTACCGAGGTAATGTTGTTCTTATGAAGATCGAGAATTTTCAGAACGGAAGGTGCGACGAAAACGGAATCATTGATCGCAGCTATCTGGTTCTCGGATAAATCCAAAGTTTCTAAATTTTTAGTTTCCTTGAACCATTCGGTTCGAAGATTTTCCAAAATATTATTGCCCAAACTCAAATGTAGAAGATGATTGTTCTTCGAAAAAATATCGTCGGGCAAAGTTTTAAGTTGATTGTTGCGAAGATCCAGATATTCGAGATTCGACAAACCATCGAAAGCGTCAAAAGACAAATTGGTTAGATGACAACTTTTTAATAAAAGGTCAGTTAGGCTTTTGCTTATTACTTTGTCAAAAGTTTCCAGAGGATTCCCCGTAAGATTGAGAATTGTTAGAGATGGCAAACCGTTTAGAAATAGATTGCGTGTATTGGAAATCTCTGTAGCATGGGATTAACTAATTAATAATAAGTTAATAATAATCATAAAAGTGCAGTAAATTAATAAGTAAACTCTGCCATAATTTATCTGACACTTTTTCTATGTAAAAATTCAATTCTATTTACCGCAGAAATCTACTTCGAGAGTAAGCAGAGAATTAAGTCGCAGGCCGTTCAAACTCTTCAAAGGATTTCGTGATAACATAAGTTTCCGCAAATGCGGCAATTCGGTCAGTATGTTAGTATTGGTGATATCAGAATTATTTGTTGTCACATGTTCCAATGAATTCATATCAAAACTCGTAGTCTGAAGATTGAGGACTGCGTTAACGTTAATTATGATTAAGATTAATATTTATCCCGAATCGAAATATATGGACTGAACTTTAACCCGTATGAATCTAACCCCTTCTTCCCCTAATGAGTTAAGCATCCTTTAACCCTCAACTGTTCTCAAGCAGAAATAAGAATCAAGTTCAGGCTTAACCGAGGGTCTTGTTCTCAATATTTGTACCTCCTTATATTCCTGAGAATTCAAAGTAGACGTTTGAAGGTAAATAAAAGCCTCGTTTAGTACTTCACAAGGAGGTTATTTCAGTTTGAGAATAAGAGTTAGGGGTTGAAGGAGGCTCGACATGGTTTTACAGCTTAAAGTACAAAGGTTTCGAATTTTGACTCGAGATCAGGGCAAAAAGTACAGTAAAGAAGAAATATTCGATCTTCACTATTTTGTTTCCGGATAAATCGAGGATTTCCAAATTTTTCGTCTGGTTGAACCATCCATTTCCAATATATTCCAATTTATTGTTGGCCAAACTCAAATTTCGAAGTTGACCGTTTCTCAAAAATACGTTATTGGGCAATGTTTTGAGTTCATTGTCGCGAAGATCCAAAAATTCGAGATTCGACAATTCTTGAAAGGCGTCAGAATGCAAATTGGTCAAATGACAACCTTTCAATACGAGATTCGTCAGTGTTTCGCTCATCAATCTGCGAACAGTTTTTAGAGGATTTCCAGTAAGGTTTAACGTTTTCAAAACTGGCAAAGAATTTGGTAATAGATCGTCTATTTCTTCAATTTCTGCAAAATGAATTAATAGCGGTTAAGAGATATTTTGCTAGAGATGTTTGTATTGGGTATAAATTCATGTTTGTTTACCACAATATTCTGCATTGAGGGTCAGGAGAGAATTAACCCGTAGACCGTTCAGACTCTTCAGAGGATTTCTGGATAATAAGAGCTCCCGTAATCGAGGCAATTTATTCAGTATTCTTGCTTCCGATATGTTATTAATGTTATTGTGCACCAAATTTATAACCTCGAGACTCTTTAGATTTTCCATAAAACGAGGTAACTGCGTCAATCTATTGTCTTCGAGATTGAGATTTGTGGCATCCTTACGATTGAGAACTATTTTTGGTACAAACTTTAGAGATCGATGCTGAAGATCAATCACGGATGGCCTCATATTACTCTGATGTCAATTCGATGAATTATCGATCAATTAAAGTAATTATAGAAAATAGATAATACATATTTTATCATCATAACTCACTGAAGATTCAACAACCGTTTGAAGATAGCTTTCAGGTAAAACTGTTGTCACTGTAGAATTAAAAGTGTGACACTGACATTTGGTAGAAAAAGCTTCGAAGAAAGCAAATGACAAGTACGCCAATGTACAAATTTTAGTTACGAAATTCATCATCGTGAAGATAAATTTCGGTACCTAAAAAATAAAATTCATAATGAAAGAAGATAAGAAAATACAAAGAAGGTTATACATCCCAAGAAAAATGAATTGACATCTGATCAAAATCACTTGTTAAGTTGCTTGTGAATTGTTTGTTTATTCTTCACCATCAATAAACGGGAGTTCTGGAAATATTTTAATGCGTTGACCATTTTGGTCACTGAAGTTTCTGCAGCAAGTACGTGGTCAAAATTCTGAGCTCTCGAACATTTGAATGGGCAGTCGGTTGGAAAATATAAGACATTAGATAAATACGTCGAGTATCCCAAAGCCGATATTGAGCGGTCGTCTCCGTGACCGTCTCCGGTCTAAGCCTCTCTCGGCTGACCCATGCGGATATTTTCTCCTTCTAGTCGGATAGTAGCCGCAACGAAGCAACGATCCGTTCACCCAACGACAGCCAAAGAGCCGTGTCCTTTTTATCGTTCCTTTCAAATCCCAGAGGAGGTACGTAAATCGATATTTAACAAGCTATAGATAAATAAGTGTAGAAGTAATAATAATTGTGAAAACGAAACTCAGAGAATAACAAAATAATAAACAACTGTATAAATATCCCTATCGGCGAATAGATTTTTTTAACATGACAACCTACACTGAAAAAAAAGTCATGATTTACAACTAAAATTTGTTTGGGTCAATTAATTTCTTAGTAATTCTTACGTTGTAACTTAACTTTTAACATAATTTATTACTTGTACTATGTCAGTAACGTCACTTATTTTTTTCGTATACAAGTAAATTAATTATTAAATACAATTAGTAAATAGAGGTACCCGTCTAATAATTATTCTCATGTCAGGACTACCTCAAGTCTGGTCAGTCATGAGAATTCAAAAACCCCTGTCTTTCCGCGCAGGCGGCAGGACACCAGCAACGAGGGTTAAAAGCTTTCTTCACACGTCCAACGGGGTTCCCGTGCGAGCCAATGGAGGGTTGGGTCACACCCTTCCGGGGGTGTGAGCGCGGCTTAGCTAGCGCCGGCGCTTAACTTCGAGCTTATCCGGGTGGTGGTAGTTCTACTGGCGGCAGCTCTGCAGTGGATAGGTGGGTGGTTGATACTCGTCTCCGCATTCTATCTACCTGTTGATGCTAAGCCAACCCCTTCGTAACGATTTCGCAAATCCGAGGCTTTCAACCCCGGCGAACTGTGGTCACGCCTTCCGGCCAAAACTATATAACCATTATTACTGTTTTTTTCTTATCTACTCATAGAAAGTCAAGTTTGGAGTTCATTGCTAGGCGATTCAGTCCGAAATTGATTGAATTCGAAATATCTATATATTGATGGTTCGGAAGTTAATCCTAGTCCAAATTGAAAAATTCTAGTGGCTGATTCTGATGGCACTTTGCGTATTTCTTTCCAATATATATAGAGTTAAATAGGTGGATATGGTTCATATAACAATTTTAGAGTATAACTTCGCTGGTGAAACAACAGCATGTAGGCATTCCTTCTGTTTGCAAAACTGCGCTCTATAAAACTCGTGGACTGAAACATTTTTGGATGATAAGAAAGAAGTTCCGGCAGTTTATCTTACCAAATAACGAAATTGTCTCAAAAGAAAAAGTCCCGGTAGGATTCGATCATCATAACATCGTCAAACCTTATTGTTTTTATTCTCTTCCTCTTGGCGTGGTACTGTTTTCTTGTTCCTGCACTCGTTTTCAACCAACCTTTTTTTTTATCATTAAACTATTTTACCGTCACAATCGGCGTCATTGCTTCGCGTTTTATTTCACTCACTTCGTTCGATCGCGATTATCTGTTTCACGGGCAAGACTCGAGGTCGCCTCCATTATTAATCGATTCGGCTCTTCTGCCATCGTCCTAACATCCCAAGAACCGCACCGGAGAAGTAGAAATGAGGTTGAGGCGGGTTGCAGATAGCTATAATTAAAATTCGATCAGGCTGTACACTCTCGCGGGTGTGTAAAATCGAGTCTTCTTCTTCTTCTTCTTCTTCTACGGTTGGATAAAGACGCGTTCGAACAACTCGTACTTCGTCTCCTAGAAATAATGCGAGAAAGGGAGATGGTCTATCCAGAAGAATCGGAAAGAGTCGGGAGGGGTTGAGGCACATATTACAGAGCGATGCAGCGGAACGGGGGCGAGGAAGAGAAAGAAACCAGTGCTATCTCTTTGCGGTGGGGGTGGATGGCGTTTGGCCCTTGCCAGGGGCGGTTATATATTTTTAACGCCTTCATTTCCGCTGCGGAGACACCGGAAATAGCGGCACGATACCTCTCGGTGTTTCAAGTATTGATCAGTTCGGTCTGGGTGCCACCCACCGTCAAGCTTCGCTCTTCAGGCAGCAACTTTCTCCCGAGAAAGACGGAAATAACGAAAGATA